>VXBH01007977.1:293884-329017 GCA_013400035.1 Rynchops niger
CAGCGGCGCGGGGACGGGAGCGCGAAGGGCGATGCCGATTGCATCATCTTAAAGGAGTCGGGCCAGGATGGGCGCCCGCGACCCGCCCAGGGACCGGGCCAGCACTGGGGACCTGTGGGGCTCCGTGAGAGCGGGGCAGGGGGAGCGCGGGGTACGCGTTTCGGCTGCCTCAGATGACTTGCAGAAACCCCGCAGCCTGCACTAAGGGCTGGCGAGCTCCGGCGGTTCCCGCGGCGGCAGCCACCCGGGCAGCGCGGCCGGCGGCGCGCCCATCTNCACCGGGGACAGGGCCAGCACCGGGGACAGGGCCAGCACCGGGGACAGGGCCAGCACCGGGGACAGCGGCGGCTCCGGTCGCCGCCGCGCCGGGGCCGCTGCCGGGCGGGATCGGGGGACGCCGCCGTCCGCTCCGCTCGAGTTGCGGGAAAGTTCCTCCCCGCTCCGTTCCTCGCCGTCTCCCGCAGCCGGCAGCGCCCGTCCACTGTCCCCCCGCCGCCGAAACGTGCCTTTCCTGGTTCTGCGGACACGGCGGTGGTTTCAGCTGGCGACGCGGGTGGGCAGGGCGGGAGCGCCCGTCGGGTGGGGGCTCCCGGCACGCTCGCCCGTGGCTTTCGAGCAGGACCGTGGTTTTATCACGCCGGTGGCACTCCTCATCTCCCCAGGAGCGACCCAGAAAGGGCAGGAGCCAGCGGGGAGGTGATCCGCCACCACGGGTGGGACCCCGAAGGAAGCTCGGCGTGGTAGGAGCGGTCCCGCACCTACTTTGTTTGCCGGCTCGGCGTGGTAGGAGCGGTCCCGCACCTACTTTGTTTGCCGGTCTTTAACGGAGGGGAGAGTGGGGAGCAGCGGCCGTGGCTCCGCGCCGGCACCGCCACCTCGCGTCCGCGGCGGCGATCGCGCAGCATCCTCCCCGCTGCGAGAAAGGAGAGCCGAGCAGCCCCGGACAGCGGGGAAATCGCGGCGCAGTGTGCAGCTGCCACCAGGTGCAGCCTCCGGGCCGGTAAACCGGACACCCCCGGCCCGCTCCGCGGGACGTAAAACACATGCCTCAAGTTAAGCACCGCACAAAACATCCGCTAAATTAAGCCATGAAGCTGCTGAAATAGCTCACCAAATTGCAAACACAATTGCACCCACCAGTGATCTCACAGCTGGTCACGCAACGGTAGCAGGCAAGTCCAGCTTTGCGTCTAGCACACGTCAGTTTTGGGCAAAAATAGGTTACTCAGAGTAATAAACCTATGGTAAAATAAAGCCTTTTACTCAAACATTAACCAAACCCTGGAGGGGCAGCTTTAGAGTGAAATCTTTGTGTGAGGAAGTTACCATGTGCAGATTTTTTTTGCTGACTGCACTTAAATTGCAGGTGCTTCAGCAAGACTCTTCTGAAAAAATGGCTATGATTTTTTTAAAAAAATAGTTAACATGCTAACATAAAAAGTACAATTTTCAAGGCTGAGGCAGAAAATCGTTATTTTGTATACTTATAGACTTTTCAAATTCAAACCTGAGAGTTGCACAGTTAATCAAACCCTTGATTTTTTACCTGAATCAATTCATTAATTCTGAAGCAGCTGCTGGGCTCCTGAGACAAGGTCCTGCCTCTTACTTCTGGATCTGATTTCTAATTTGCAAACCAGCAGAACCTGGTACTGCTACAGAGGCTGCTCGTTGTACCTCAGAAAGAGAAAAGAGAAGGTACTGTGCATCTTCACTTGCAGTTCCAGTAGACCAGTGAAGAAATACTTGTCAAGTGCTTTGTAACCCTGAGAAGGAGGATTTAAAGGTGTGATGTGAAAACATGTTAACTTAGATGTCTTCATTACTTTTTTAAGAGTCTTGTACAGTCAATGCATACGGGCTTTAACTTCTACATGACCACTCAGATGAAATGATAGCTTCCTCTGGGATTTAAGCTCATTAGTGCTGCCCCTGTTCAAAGCAAGTACTGCATCAGCTTTTTCAAATACTTTAGTTATTAATGTTAGTTAGCATGCTGTCATAATTTTAAAATCAATTTTCATAAAGCCAGTGATGTCATATTGGCAAGACTTGAAGAATGAATTCACTCTGCACAGTAAAAATTGATCTTGTTGAAACAAGCACCAAAGCCATTTGTGATCACACAGTAGGATTAAGATCCAAATCACCAAGGCAAGGGGATAAAGATCACCTGGGTAGAAGTTTTGGGGTCGAGTGGAGACAACACAGTAAGCCTGATGTGCAGGGGCTTAGGGAATGCATCTTATAAAAAATTGTGATTCCTGACAAGCTTCTGTGAAGCATTCTGACATGGATACCATGTGATTAGTGAATACAAAGATAGTTAAGCTCTAAGTCTTTTTGAAAAACTGTAATCAGAATTGCCCTTTGAAAAGAACAAAAACCTTAGAATTTTAATCACAACAGCTTTAGAAATGCACCTGCACTTTTCAAATAATAAATGAAAGAAATTCAAATCCTGCTTTTATTTCTTTACATGGGATGTTCCAGTCATTTTATTGTAACATAATATAATTTCCTTTGATGAAATGACTTCAGTAGTAAAATCATCACACACTGCTTCCCTGCTCTATACAAGCCATTGGCCAAATCCATCAAAATGCAGCCTGAGAAGAGTGAAACTTTAAAATCTGGGCCAAATACACCGATGACCTAAATGTAAAATATGTGTCAAGACCACACTAAGGTTCTTACCTATTCAGCTGCAGAACCAATGCAGCTCATTTGAAGAGCAGCTACAGTCCTCTGACGGAAAAGAAAAGCAGCATCTATCAAAGGGAGGAGGATGAAGCATGTTCCACTTATAACAGATGCCTACGTAACCTTCAATATAGCTAGGGGAAAACATAGCCTGAGCTTTAAGTGCATGTTCCAAAAGTCACAGCACAGCTATGCTTAAACCCGATACACTAACGATGTGACATCATTCACAGGTTTGAGGTCATTCCTTATGACAAAGTGCTAAATTAGCATTCAAGCTTTCAGGAAATCATGGGACAACTGACTTCATCAAATTCTGTGGGTGCTAAAAAAAGGTAGGCGTCTTAAAAGAAGCAGCAATGAATGTTAGAAAGAAAGGGTAGTATTCAGCTGGGTCTGTAGTAGCAGTGGTGTGTATACATACCACCTCACATCCTGCAGTGTGAATATACAAGCTATAAATATGAATCAAGTCGCCTACGCATAATTAGAAATGTAGAAGCTGTTTATCAGCATTTAGCAACACCATGCAGAACTTTAAGGCGCTCAGAGAAGTAGCGATAATTTCCAGCAGAAGTTGAAGGAGTAATTCTGGGAAGAAAAAAATATCTAGGTTGGATTTTGGACAGAAGATTTCAGCTAAAAAGCCACATGGGAACTTTCATTCTGTGTGATTTTTACACACAAGAGTTAAAATAAAAAAAAAAANAAATTAAAAAAAAAAAAAAAAAAAAAAAAGAAAAAAGAAAAAAACCCCAGTACTTGCAGTTCTAGGCTTATGCTTTGATTCAGAAATTACTTCAAGGTGACACCTAAGGATCATCCAGCCACATACCCTGTAACATTCAGTGCTCCTCAGCAGTCTCATATCTAAATACCGAGCCAATGCAGTATTTTGCCAGGGCAAAACTCTATCACACCAGAGAAAAGAGTGCAGCTTCTGAGAAGGGTGGCATGGCAAAGAAAAAAAGAAATGCCTGTCCCCAACAGATGTGTTGGGCCCAGTTCTGGCTTACCAGGATGTATATCTCCTGTAGGCAGATGCTAGTGCTTCCAGACAAGGCTTCCGATCCAATCTCAATCCATAGCAAAGCCCTGGTCGGAATAAATTCCAGGCCCTTGCAGAGTTACAAACCGTTAACCCAGACACTTTTCTAAAAGGTGTATATCATTCCTAGAGTGGAGTGGTCTTCATATTACTCAGGCAGCTCTCGAAACTGAGTTCTCAAGAAGTGAGCCAGGCAAGAAAAAGTATGATACTGAGCTAAAATAATACATTATCCACAGATCTGGCAGTGTGAATTACATACAGTGAGAATCTCATCTGCTGAAATCATAGAAACATAGGATCATAGAATAATTTGGGTTGGACTCTCTCAGCCTGTCCTCACAGCAGAGGGGCTCCAGCCCCCAGAGAACCTCTGTGGCCTCCTCTGGACCTGCTCCAACAGGTCCATGTCTTTTCTGCGCTGGGGGCTCAAGGGCTGGATGCACTACTCCAGCTCTAGAGCAGTATCCAGCAGTATATGGGAATAAAAAGCCCTAACAAATCTTTCACTTTGAAGAAAAATCATAAAGAAACACTAAATGGCAGAATCTCCCTTAGAAAAGGATCTGCTAGCAAAAGAGCATGAGTGCCATAACGCAGGGTTTATTAACAAGTACATAGTAAAGCATTTTACAGATTTGCCCTTGATATTTTATTCAGAACTCAGGTGCATAATGTATTTTCATCAAAAAAAGGCAAAGCGGAAGAATATCTTCCACAGCTGCTCAGCACGTGAGCACGGGCATGGTGCAAGGCAAACAATTCAAATAGAAGACACAGGACAACATTTTTTTTCCATCATGTAATATACAGAGTGTGGGCACAGCTTCTGCAAATAAAACTGTGTGCTCCTTCTGTCAAACACCAAATCCAAAGCAAATTTATTGCACAAGGTTCTAGGTTTTCAAAAACTGACAGTAAGGGAGAATCATGTTCCACTAATTTAGATAACAATCATTGTACATCTAGCAACATTTTGATCAAGAACTGATAAATCCAACACTGAAAAAACCTTTAGCATTTCATGGACACTGTTCTACAAAGCAATCTGCTAAGCATCAGTCCTGGGGGGTCTCTGACTCTTCAACAGACCCAGCATGTATAGGCGGACAGAGACCTCATGTGCACTCACATCATGCGAGGATTAAACTCAAACAAAAATTGTTGTTTTCAGTCATCCTTCTGTAGGGACTTCCTTTCTCTTTTACAAGTTCTGCCATAGCAAAGCCTACTTCAGCAGACCTCTTCCTCCCCACCTTTTTCCCTTCCTCCAACATTTCCAAAGTTCTTTGAATAATACTTTTATTCTCAGTCTGGATCAAATTATCCCATTATTAACACTGGTGTAATTATAGTGTGCTTTTTAATGTTACAGCTAAAACAAAGTTTGGTCCTCACTGGGTAGCATTATTATGACATCAGCACTGTGAAACCCATGTACTAATTTTATGAGTATCTTTATTCTTCCCATGTTGGAGCCATTTCAAGGCCTCTTGCAAAGCCAGATCCCCTGTCCAGGTAACCAAGGGTGCAGCTGGAGCTGGTCCCTCAAGAAGTTTTGCCAGGGAGTGTTTCGTGCCTTACTAGTCTGTACCTCTTGGCATGGCCAGTGAGGCTGTTCATATAATGCCCTTTCCAAACAACACGGGACAGCAGCAGTTGTGTAGCTGCGATGCCTTGTCTTCTCTTGAACCCACCTGCCTGTACCAGACTATACATTGCTGCAGATGAGTGTGAATTTGTCCTGCAAAGCTGAAACAGTTAATACCCTAAAGCAATGTTGAGATGCCTAGTGCAGGGAGAACTAATTAATGAAAGCTCAACCTAAGCTGTGAGTAAATTCTAATAATCTAAGCAAATCCAAATACATTTCTAGCCAAAGAGCATTTCACCAGCAGATCACAATTACACAGCCCGCTGCCTGGGATTTGGGTCTCATTTTACTGTCTAGTGAACTGCAACAACATCACACAGTTCAGCAAAGTGGCACTAAGTCACCAACATCAGATGCAGCCTGCACACTCTACAAGTCTTCCATGAAAGCTGGGATCTTCTCAGCCTTCAAACACTAATTTACTTAAAGTATAAATTTGCAAGAAACAGCTTATACCACAGTTACTGATCTCTGTATTATCTATGGCTATAATTCCTCCACCGTTATTTCATTCGGTTCTACAGACATGCACACTTTCTGGGAGGCTCTTCTCAGGAGATACCGTGTGTACTGCACCACAAGATATGTTTCACAGGAAAGGCTTGTAACAGGACTATAATTTAAATACAGTAATCTCACTAGAAGAACATTACATACATGAGAGTTTGTAACAAAATAACTGTAATCATGTCCTGAGCCAAAATGAATTAAAAAAATAAATGTATACATACTTCAAAACAGGGATTCACACTTGCAGAAGCACATGTGCCCAAGTGGCAAGCCTTTGGTTCCAGGATGCATACAAGCAGTCAGGCTATACGAAGCATGGCATTGCAACTCTCCATGCGTGCGCAGCTGACACATTTCTAAACCTCATTACCATGGATCTATTCAGAGACAACAATAAAGTGGCAATCACAATTCATGTCATTCTGGTTTCAGCTAAACTAACTCAGCTGGGGTTTTCCCTGGCTGTCCACGACAAAGCCCACCTGAGTTAGCAGCGCACACTTCTTCCTGCGCTCCGCACCAGGACTTTCAGTAGTGAATACAAACACATTCTAGTTAACAGTCTGAGTACAGCCTTTTCCCCTGGCCCTACATGAAAAAAAGGGAGTAAAATGATGAAACTAGAGGGATAAACAGACCAAATGACAAAGGCCTGTGAAGGAAAGGAGCTTCTTCACACAAGACTGTCTTCAGTCCCAGTCATGTTTTTCTCAATTCCACAGCATTCCCAGCTCCTGCAGCTTATTTGTGCAGGACAGGCTAACAGCTGTTCTTTAATAAAGACAGGAAAATTCATGGCTCCAGAAAATTTTTTGTTTCGCCTCAGGAAAATATTAATTTTATTTAATGTGGACATGTGAAAGGGTATGAAGGTCTAATATTAAATGACAGCAATTATTTACTTTTCACTCAGCAGCACCATCACCTATTCTGTTTCCTTCAGCACCTGCAGTTTCACACACACTCTCCCATCCATGCAGTGAACAGAGCACACACCCTGCTCCCTTTAGGAGATCTAGAGAGATCACAGGGCAAGGTGCTAAACTTGCAGGCAAAACCACGTGATGTAACTAAGCCATGGCCTCGAGAAAAAAACCCCAACGCCTTAAATGAACATTGAAAAATAATATCGCTAGGGCCAAAGTCTGCTCTCTTACTCTCACTGATGCCAACAAGAACTGAGTCTGAATCATGCAAATGGCATTTTATCCCTACTCTTCTCCACATTTATACAAGGATTAACAGTACTATTGGTTTTTATGAGTCATAGGAAAAAAAATCCTGGGAAGAAAGAGATTTTTTGCAACTAAAAAGTTGCTTAATAATAAATTCTTCTGTGACCTCAAATGCATTAATACTGAACTCTTACCAAGAGCCTTCCGATGTCATCTGTGTATGTAAACTGTAGTGAAACCAAAAATTTGCATCCAGCTGCTGAACATAAAAGACACAGATGCTGGGAACCTGGCGGATGCCACAGGCCCAACGGCCCTTGTGCTTCCACCCCCCCGCGTCTGCCCTGCGCGGCCTCCACGTTTCTGAGGACTTTTCTGACAGGGCGATATTGATGAATTTACAACCCTCATTGATTTTTTTTTACATGTCATTGGTAGCTGCACTGAAACAGTAGAAGTACATAACAATTAGCGGTTACACAGCGCATTACAGCGTCACCTCACAATAAATCGGTATTACTCTATTATGTCACAGCTGGGGTATGTGACTCAGCACAGAACAGAAGGCAAAGCAGTGAAAGGAGGCACTCACTGATAATGCTTCGGTGCCAAGTGGAACATGGACAGAACTTTACTCCTTGCATGCATTTAAAAGCCAATGTTTTGCTTTTCTTCAGATTTTAGGCCATGAAGCTTCAAAGCCTTGGTTCTAACAGGGAGGCGGAACAACACAGGAAAAAACACCACCTCCTCCCTCGCGAGGGCTGCGCGACCGCCAGGCCGGCGACCACGAGGGGGGCGACAGAGCCCTCCCGCGGGACGAGCCACCGAACGCGGTGAGCGGCCCTGGGCATCGCCACCACCCCAGCGCACCGCCGCCATTCCACCGCTCCGCCGCCATCTTGCCCCCGCCGCCATCTTGATTGCTCTCCACGCGCCGTCCCCTCGGCAACGCGGCGGCGCCACGCGGGCAGAGGGGCGTGGCGAGGGGCGAGGCTGGCGCTGGCGCGTGCCCGCTGGAGCCGCTCCGCCGAGCGCGCCGTGCGCAGGCGCGGCCCCGCTGCCCCCGGAAGTGCTCGCGCCGCTGGGTGACACGTCGCAGGGGCCGCGGCGGCGGGTGTGGGGCTGGGCCCGGAGGGGCTGAGGTGGGTTTGCGCCGTCGGCTAATGGCTTCTCTCTGCGTGTCCTTCCCGGGCCGCCTTCCCCGGGGGGAAGCCGGGGCTGGGGGCCTCGGGCGCTGGGGTGGCGAACGGCGCGGCTGGGGTCGGCCTGAGCGCGGGCGGCGGGGAGGGCAGGGGAGCTCCCAGCACGGCCTCTGTGCCTTTGGGGGCTCACGGCGGCGCCGAGGGAAGGCTCCCCGGGCCGGACAGGGCCGCCTGGCCTCTCGGGAGCGCTGCCGTTCCGGGTGGGTGCGGAGACCCCAGCAATCCTGGCTGTTCTCTTCCAGATAACTTGCCATGTCTGGGTTTGACAGCTTCAACACGGACTTCTTCCAGACGAGCTACAGTATTGATGACCAGACACAGTCCTACGATTACAGTGGAAGACCGTACAGCAAGTAACTCCTGCCTGTCTTTTGAGCTTGTGTAATGTGTAAAAGCCCTTCAGTCATGCTGCTTTAGCCGCCAGGCCTGAGCTAAGAGACTTAAGGGGTTGTCTGTTTATGCAGAAAAGGATCGGCATTTCAGCCAGCTGCTGTTGCCTGTAGTTGGAATTCCTGTTGCTCTGCTTTATGAAGGGTATAACTTATCCTATAAATGGAGATATAAAGCAGTTGTATGTTGAATACTCTGCTTTCTACATTTAAAGCAAAGATTAGAAAAATGAAAGAAAGGTTATATGAGTAATTTTATTATCTGAATAACCTTCACATCTTTGGGAAAAGCAATATAGCTGTTCTGTAAGTCCATCTCCAGTCACTTGGGGAGTAAAAATTGGTTATGGTGTCACATAAATGAGCTGACAGTGTCACGTAAACGAGCCAGCAGTGTCAGTGGTGATCCCTAGGCTCTAGTGGGGAAGCGTGATGATGTTTTTAGGTCGGGGAGCTCTTGGGAGTCCTTTGTGAATCTCCAGTCTCAGGCTGAGGGTTTTGGCCAGTTTTGTGACCTGTGGGATCCCTGCGATAGATGAAGCGGGTCGATGCCTGTTTGCACCCTGGAGAGGGTGATAGGGCTGTGATGAGGGTGAACTCTGCCAACACAAGGAAAGAAAGGAGAAGGAGTTCTGGGTTTTCCTTCTTTATATTAATATTTTTTAAATATTTTTAAGATGTTTGCCAAAATTTCTGTAGTCAGGCTTGGAAATGGTTAGTGGCAAGAATAGCTTATGAGTTTGTTTAGGAACAGAAGAAAACTTTGATAAGGCTTTTTTTTAACATATAAAGTCTATAATGAAAGTATTCCAAAGGCAGTATAAATTGATTGGTTAGTAAATAATTGAGAATATGTGAAATAGAAATTGAAAAATTGCCCATTTTTTTTATCCCTGCATCATGTCCTATAGGTAGATGTCGTAATGTGTTCAATTCCTTCTCGTGTGTCATAATGCTACCTGATGCACATGGTGCCTGAAAGTGAAGGGCAAAGCAAGCTCATTTTTTAACTATGGAGTGGTATAAAAGAGATAGTATGCTCAACTTTGTTGTCTAATAGTGACTTTGCAAATAAGCATTCTAAGTAGCAAATTAATGCTGTCACCAAATGAGATGGCAGTAGTAATTAATGGACAATATTGGAATAAGTTTTGAGGTGTAAAATTTTCCTGCTGTTTTACAGGTCTACAGCCTGTAGTAGTAATTCAGTCAGTGGATAATGGTCATTTCTGCAGGCCTCTGACTTAAAAACGAAAAGCAATACTAGCATATGTAGCAAGAATTATCTTGTTTAGCTTAACAGTATTGTTTATAAGGGTTTGAATTGACAAATGTGTCTCTATGCCTAAAAGGCCTTGATCCAAGTAGGGGGATCATCTAGTGTGACTTAAAAAAGAAGAAAGGGTTATTTGCTGCAATTTATTTACTGAAAACAAACTTTGCTTTTGCACAGAGGTGTTTAAAATAAAATTCTGTATCTGTCTGTAATGCGATGTCATTCTTTGTAGGCAGTATGGAGGCTATGAATACTCTCAACAAAGTGGATTTGTCCCTCCAGACATGATGCAGCAGCAGCCTTACACAGGGCAGATTTATCAGCCGACACAGACGTATGCTCCAACTTCAGCACAGTCTTTTTATGGAAGTAATTTTGAGGATGAGCCTCCTCTATTAGAAGGTATAACTTATGCTTTATGGCCAAAATCCAAAATTCTTCCCAATTTGGGGATAAGTTGCATAGCAGGGTGTGTATTCTCTGCCTCTGAAAGTGCACAGTTGATTTCACATTCTCATTATTTTTTTTTAACTTAACTGTATTTAGGCATATGAAATGCATGTTCTTGTGTGAACTTCTGCAGTTTTAAATTTGTGCTCTATTACTTCACATCAGCTGTTCTGTGGAAGACATAATTAAATGCATAATGCGACTTCATACAGGGCCTATGACAAAACACTTTCCATTGTTGTAAGCAATACTTATACTTGCCCACTTTTTGTAAAATAAGTTGATGCAGTTAGTTTCATTTGGTTCTTTGGTTAGAATTGAAATGTTTCATTGCTAAAGAGGAATGCTAAACACTGCAGAAATTCCTCTGTAGTATACAGCCTGTGCAGGATGCCAGAGCAGATATGTAGCTAGTGTCTGGATTGATGGTTTCAGCTTCCAGCTTATAGCCGTCATTGTTCAGTGTCAAACAACTAAAGAAACCCTTACTGTTTGTTACTGGTTAGAGAGAGAGGTATTCATGATACATTCCACCCTGCTGTGCTTTTTTTGTTTTCTTCAAAAAACTGTTTTGTTTACACAGCTGCATCCCAGGGCCTGAGGTGGGCAAATAGTAACTACATTGATAACTAGGTTTTCATGCACAACTGTACTCAAACTGTACAGATTGACTTGAAATCATATCTATGTGGAGGGAGCTGTGAAACTCCTTGTCATGAGACACTGGGTGTTAAAAGGGGTGGGTGGTTTATTTAGTGGGCTCAACGGGTAGTTTATGAAGAGAAATCCACTGAGGGTAATTTAGGAGAGAAACTACTTTGAATTACAAATCCTTGAGCCATCAGTCATTGGAGACTTGGACAGTCTGCATGTTCTGCGCTTAAACTCTTTCGTACATATCTGCTTTTGGCCACTTACAGAGACAGGGTACTGGGCTAAGTGAACTTCTGGGCTGCCCCAGAACACTGCCCTTATGCTCTTACCTGGTCCTTCAGAAACCACCTTGTCACTTCCAAGCATTTGAGACCTGGAATGTGTGGAGGCAGCACAGTCAGCAGCTTGAGGAAAGATGGAGTGACTCCATTCTTTGGTCCCTGTAGAATGGTATCTGGAGGAGGTTTGGAAGTGGAGAGGCAGGGAAAACTAAAGTGTGAAGCAAACAGGGGCAACAGGAAGGGGGAAAAATGAAATAAATATGCATAATTCTTTTCATGTACTTTGTAGAATTGGGGATCAATTTTGACCACATCTGGCAGAAGACACTAACGGTGCTACACCCATTAAAAGTGGCAGATGGCAGCATCATGAATGAGACTGATTTGGCTGGACCAATGGTCTTCTGTCTAGCTTTTGGAGCCACATTATTACTGGTAAGATATTGATTGCAAAAATATTACTGTTTGTGCATTAATATTCTTGGAAATACCGGGAAAAAAGTCTATACTTAATGGAAGCGACTTCTTGGCATGGAGGCCAAACAAGCCCATCCTGACCAAGAATTTCTAGCTATATGGAAGAGGAGCTGGGGCTTCACATACAGGGGATTCAAATTAATGAGTCTGCTATCACTTTACATCAGTGCAGTTTGAATCCAAATCTTTGTACTTGTTTTTTGCATGGTAATTATTTCAATGTCATTCATATTTCTTTTCCTACTTTGCTTTTGAAGAATATGGCTCCCTTTTGTCACAGGAATGGGTGTGACCCATGTTCTCAGATTTTTACCTGTTTGGGACATTTTATAGATTGCGATGTTTTACTTTCAGAACCAAAACTTCTCTTTTTGCAGTGTCTTTGTTATCTTCTGTCTTATCAGGAATCAGAACACTGGACACGTTAAATACTTGAATATTTATTTCAATTCTTCATTTAGGAGGGTTTTTTTATTTTTTAACTCTTAGTGTGTTTAATATTTGAGTCTATTTCTCTGTTTTGTTTCTTTGTATTTCTTTGCTCTATACTCTTTATTCATTGTTCTTTACTGATATTTAAGAGGCAATGAAACTCCAAATTCATGTGTAAAAAGTGATTTCCTATGTACTGATAGATTAGGCATGACTTTCAGTAGCAAGAGTCAGTCTGGTAAAACACTTCTGAAGTGAACCTGCTTTCAAATTGTTTATACTTCTTAATAGGTTAGCAGCTGTTGAAGCCTGGTGGGTTTTTTTTAGTTGAGCTTAATTGAAATGAGATTGTGTTTTAGTGATTCAAAAGTGTCAATTATGAAATGACAGAGCAGCAGCAAACAGTATTCCTTGTCATTGAAAGCTTCAATATTTTTAATCAGTTTTTCGCTCTAAATGCCTTCAGGCACTGCATTTAATTTTTGCCTAAAATTTCCCATTGCCATGAGACTTAGAACACAGTATTTTGGTACCAAGGGCACTTTAAGCCTACTTTAATAAGTAACCTTTATTTATGGAAACTAGGCCAGTAGAATTAATGAACATGTTTATAATAGATACATTTGAATGTTCTTTTGATAAGAAATTATCACTTTCTCCTGTGTGCTTTTTTAATGTTTTAAAATGAATTGAATGTAGTGAGAAAACACAAGCGTAACCTTGCAAGAAGATTAAAGCAGATGTGATTGCTTTCTATAGAGTTTGAGGAAGCAGAGAGCTGGATTATAAGTCATCTTCGTTTGGAAGTTAGTAGTGGGAGACAGACCTGAAAGCTGTACACCATCAGAGCTTCGGTCACTGTGGTCCTGTGTTGCTGCAGGGGTGGATGCCATGCGTGGTGTGTGTTTTGATAGGTGTTATAAGGGAAGCATTGATCTCCTCGTTAGAAAAACAGATGATGAAATAGGATACATGTGTTTTGAAATAATGCACATATGCTTTCTGCACACTTGTTAGTAAGCAAAGTTCTGATTTGACTTTTTAAAATCTACGTGAGCTAATTCTACTGCTTGTATATGGTGCTTTTCAGAAGCAGCTGAAGCTGAGCCATGATTTTTTTGTAATTTACATTGTGCTATAACTGTGTGAAGTCTATTGCAAATTAAAGCACTTTTAGCTCTGGATTAGTCAAGAAGTTCCTGAATTACAATTTTTTGGTCTTTATACACTAGTTCTGTAAGGATTATTACTGCAAGTGATCAACTGACGTTAGAAGTTAGTTGATTAAACCTTAAAGAATTCGTAGGCATTTGCAGCCCAGATCAAAGAATAACAATTAGATCAAAATCTGTTTATTGAGATATATAAAGTTAACATAAATGTCCCTCTTGGAGTGCCTAGAATATACAGGTGTCCTGGAAATCAGGTTGTGGGAAGATACTGCCGGTTGAATGTGAGTATAGGAATTGGGGGTGGGGGACAACAGAGAAAGTGAAGATACTCTGTGAGTGTTCTTTCCATGTCCTGTTGTTTGTGGGATGCATTACTTGTTCTGGTAACTAACAGGCATTGCTGTGCTTGACTTTCAGGCGGGTAAAATTCAGTTTGGTTACGTGTATGGAATAAGTGCAATCGGATGTTTAGGGATGTTTTGTCTCCTGAACTTAATGAGCATGACGGGCGTCTCGTTTGGCTGCGTTGCCAGTGTCCTTGGATACTGTCTTCTTCCAATGATCCTACTTTCCACTTTTGCAATTGTATTTTCATTGCAGTAAGTACATAAACTTTATAATTTGGTAAAACATTCCTCTCCCATGAGATGTTAAAGGAAATTATTAAAAGGAATTTTCACATTCAGTGATGAAGCTGCATATAATTTGAATATGACAGGAATTTGTAGTAAGGATAAAAACATAAATATTAATGGTCTTCAGGTATTGACTGGACGAAAGACAGGTGAATACTGGTTTTATCTACACGTCGATTAAGAGCTTTTAAATACATGGACTCAAATAACAATATCAAGCTTGTTTTCAGTCAGCTTTGAATCTGACAAATCTCAGTACCTATAAAGTCTAAAAGTAATTATAATTTAAGATGCAAATTCGAATTTGACAAACAAAAGAAAATCAGTGTGATTCCTCATAGCTATATGAAGTCAGGAACTGAAAAGAAAGAACTTGCTGCAGTTACTTTACTCACTGCTTTTCCGTTTCATGCGCACAAAGTTAACTTTGGGATTTTTTTTATGCTGTCATAATTGAGTAATATAATTCTGAAGTCTTCACTGGAACTATTTCATTTAATGTCAAATATAAAAGTTCATCTTAGAATCTGTAAAAGGTGTTAGAAGAAGTCCAGTTACAACTCCTATAAGCATATATACACAAGTCTTAAATGAATTCTCTTTATTTCTGTCTTTACAGGGGAATGATGGGGATTATTCTCACGGCTGGAATCATTGGCTGGTGCAGCTTTTCTGCTTCCAAAATCTTTATTTCTGCCTTAGCAATGGAAGGACAACAACTTCTAGTAGCATACCCCTGTGCGTTACTGTACGGAGTCTTTGCTCTCATTTCTGTGTTTTGAACAGACTGTCCAAACTGTTGGACTCCAGTGGGCCAAAATGAAAACATCAACTTGGAACATTTAGTTGGACCAGAAACAGCTGCAAACAACTCTATAGTGTTGCTGTCATGAAACTTAGACCTGTTTTGAATCATCTGGAACAATGAAAACAAATGTCTCGTGTTCACTTTTTTAGGACTTTGAATACTGTTTTCAATTGACCTGAGGCGTCTATAGCTTTAATAAGTGTTCATGCTTATGAAGTTAATGTCATTTCTTTCCCATTCCTATATCTTTAGAAAAGTAAATTTTGGTTGTTTATTTGAGAGTTGTGGTTTTTGTTTAGTTTTTGTTTGGGTTTTTTTTTTTTTTTCTTTTTTATGGGAGCGAGGGAGGGAGTAGGTTTGCAGTTATACGTTGGTAGATTTTTATCCGAAAAAGTCAACAGAACTGCAGATGCCATAGAATTGGGGTACTCTGAATAACTCGGCAGTAATAAGGAACCTGTTTCCTGTCCCCTCTTACCAAAAGCAAAATGCACAAATGAACACAAGCAATTAGGGTATTTTCTGTATTTTAACAAATATACTCTTAAGCTCTTTGGTCTCATTCATTTGTTCATTTGATGTGATAGTAATTCAGGATTTAAGATACTTAAATTATGAATTAGAAAACAGATGCTTAAAAGTTAAAGGCATCTGTAATTCTGTCACACTTGAAATACGAATACATTTGGATGTCTAAGTAGCTCTGTGTTAACTTGGATTTCTGAAGATGACTTCAACTAGAGTTTCTTTTCCTAATGGTGCACATACAAGTAGATGAAGAGTAATCTCTTTTGCAGTACTTCCAAGAAAAACACCATTTTGAAAATGTTATGCTTGTCAGTATTGTAGTTACTGTAAAATAATTTAAGGCATATTGATTAAATTTTCCTTAAATTTTGAAAAAATTGTTTGATTTTTCTAATTATCTTTTTTAATGGAATTCAGTTGCTAAAATAGAAACTTGAATAATGAAGCAAAATCATATTTAAAACTATTCAGTTGGGGGATTTGATGTTTGCTTCAGTCACAAGTGCTTAATCTTACATGAGAAGTCTAATCTAGTTTGTGACGTTAGTCACAAGAAGTCTTACAAGTGTGAGAAGTGGGAGACGAAAAATGTCTGTTCCTCACAGAAGCACTTGCTAGTTCTTAAAGTAAGCTAGAAAAGGATACAGACACATTTTAATTCATCCTGGGGCGGGGGGGGAGGTTACTTATGTAGATAGTAATTCTCTGCCCCCACCTTGGAAATGAAAAAGCTGTAGCAAAGCGCTATATTGTAACTCCCATTTCTTCAGCAATTTAATCCAAGGGATTTAATGGAGTTGAGTGTCCCACAGATGTTAGTCTGATGGTCGTGTGCGTGGAACGATCTATTAGTAGACTGCGGGAGCTGAATCTCTGCTCAGCTGTAGTATGTTCCCACCTTCTGCTGAGACTTGGGGTGCAAATGCATCTTCAGAAGAAAGCTTTCGTCTTGGGGATATGGGAATTAAATAGTTTCAAAGGCTCAGCACACGTTTTTGTATGCTCTTCCCTTAGTCTTGCATGTTCTCCTAAAATTATCTTCCTAGTGCCACTGGAAGTTACTGACAAGGTCCTTCTTTCTTGGCCAGAGCCAGCTTTTGCTTCGGTTACTGGGCGTTGGGCGACGAGTCATATGAGTGTAAAACCTTAAAGAACCCAACACTGCTGCACAAAACCGTTCTGACTTGTGTTGTGTACTGTAACTGGCTTTAACAATTAATTTTAAAACTCAGACTTCCATTTCTTTCCAGAAGCAAATTCAAGAGCCCAGATAATATTCTACTTTGCTATGTTGTTACAAATTATCATGCTAAATAAAAGTGGTGAGTTGATTTTTTTTTTCAGCAAAATGTTATACTCTGTAGCTCTGATTTCTTTGGATTACTATACCTCATCTGCCCTGGCGCACAAAGTTCTTACTGTTTTTAATGAAGAACATTACCTGCTGATGGAGCACGATGTCCTGTATTTGTGCAAATGAATTACAGTGATTACCTTTACTAATGAGGCCTAATTAAATACAGAATTGTTCTAGTAAGTATAAAAGCTCCCATACTTGCTTGAGCACATCAGGTTCTAATACTCAAATATTGTATTTTTGTGAAGTGGACTAATGAAGCGTACCTTGCCTATACGACTGTGGTTCATTTCTTAAAGCTTGGGCTGGTTCTGCGGCCAGCTTCAGGGGTGATCACTTCTGTTAAACTGCTATCAATAACCTATTCTCTTGCCACAGCACGAGCAGACTAAGTGCACAGGAAAAACATTGAAATCAGCTTGTCCCGCTATGGCACTGGCAATACAGCTGCTGAGCTTGGAAAGGCCATGTGAAAAGGTATTTATTTTGAGATATATGTTCACAAAGTCCTTGCTGTGGCAGTAGAGGATATTATACCTTCCATTGAAGCAGTGAGGTTTGAGTTTCGGCAGCGTTTTGTGATCTTCAGCTCACATTGTGGAGAATTTAGCAGTGAATTTCTGACCAGTCTCTTGGGGGCAGGAGAGAAGCAGATGGGAGTAGAAGGTCAAACACTTTCATTCACAGAGGACTTTATAAAAACACAGTGTTATGTCTAGACTGGTCGTCTTAAATATCCCAAATTTCTGGTACTTTAATTAATGTGATTGTATTGACTCTGTTTATTGCCTTTCCAAAATCAATTCCATTGATTTTCTGTAATAATGTTTTGTCCTAGATCTTGCTTCAGTATTAGTTAGGTTTCAGACCATTTAATCTTGCCATAGCATAGCATGACAAGATTGTATGCTGTAATTCTCCCACATTTGCCTTCCATATTTAGTAGGACTTCTTTCTTTTGACTCTCTAAATGTGAACTCTCCCCCACAGTCTGTTAACATCAGTATTCTCATCTAGTTTTCAGATTAAATCCTAACATTACTTGCTTCTGTCCTGCATTGTCTCTTGACATTTTCGTGTTCCTCAGCTTAAAGCATTCAAATATGAATGCTGATGTTGCTTTTTTAAAGCCACTTTTGTTACTACACACAATCTTCAAATTACTTCCTATTCCACAGAAGTTAAAAGACATTGTTCACAGTTTGTCCATTTCTTGTCCCGGTTTGTCAGTGTTTTGACAGTGACTTTGTTTTTCAGGTCACTTGTTTTGCTGGGAAGCAGCTGCCAACTGCAGGTCAGTTTGTTTCTATAGGCAACATTTCTGTAAGTATCAACAAATTACAGGGCATGTCCTTTACTAAAAAGCATGGTTTTTCTGTGCTCTTACACCTCTGTGCGCTGGTGTTGGCGTCTGTTCTTGAGGGGCTGGGACGTGTTCAGTGATGGATGGGTACCTTGGGAAGCCACAGAGAGACAGGGCTGGTTTGGGATTTTGTGTGGAGCTGGATGTTCCCTCATCTGTGCGGCTGGAGAGGAGCATCCCAGATGTGATGGGCAGCACCAACAGCTGCTGCTGGGCGCTGCCTTCTCTCCAGAATTCCCTTATCTCCGTGGAGTTGGGCGCTCCAGATGGTGTTATGGTACAGGCTGTTCATTTGGGTCTGTAATAAGAAGCTGGAGTAGCCTTAGGCTTTTCTCCAGGTGTCAACACCAGGACATTTTCACTGGGTAATCCGTGCGCAGAGGAACTGGGGCTCTCGCTCCTCGAGGGGCCGGCAGCTGCAGCGGGGCACAGGCTTCGTGGTATGAAGGCTGGGCTGCGTCCCAGCCCGAGAGAGCTCGGTGGGAGGGAGTCACTCACTAACGCTGCTTTAGTTCCTATCAATACCATTGTTTCAAAGTTTGTTAAATGTTTTTTGGAGCCACGTTAGCCAAAAGAACAGCCAGTGCTTTGGGGTATGGCGTCACTGACGTTACACCGCAGAAGCAGGCTTTGCCAGAGAGAGAGAGCACCTTTTTGCTGTGCCTGTGGCTTGTCTGTGCAACCTCTCCCTCTGTCCTCACCGAGACGCTCTGGAGTGTCTGCTGTTAAAGTTACGTGCTGCATCATTAGCAAAAAATGAAGGAATGGAGTAACTGGGGCTTGCTGTTTCCTGCTTCTCCACTGGGTGGGTCTGCACCGTGTCTGATGTCTACAACACCCCCGATGGACGCCCTGCATCCATGGGACCCGCATGCTGCAGGCGCAGCTCAGCACCAGGGAGCCTGTTCCCCCTCCTCTTCCTCCTCCTCCTCTTCCTCCTCCTGCTTGTCTCCCACAGCATCAATAGCAATCACCTCTCCAGTGCTCAAACTGCTCCTGCTGTCGAGCTGGGGCTGTTCCTGCGATGGGGAAGGGATTTGTTTAAGTCATGGCCTGTGAAATTAGCGGGGAGGCTGGGTGTGCTGGGAGCCCTCCTGCCTACAGGAAACCTTTGCTACATCTCATTCTTTGTAGAATTTCTGTAAGATTTCTGATCAGCTGGNAGGAAGTCTCTGTTTTCTGTATGCAGTCCAAAAGAACATAAAATTATTTTTCTCTGGGTAATTCACTGTCTTTCCAACTGCCGTGTGACATCGACAGGCAAGCTCTTCCCTGGTGTGGATCACGCAGTGTTGTTGCACTGTGCCTTTTGTCCGTGCAAGCTGACATGTCCTTCCTTTGCTATACCTTTTAATTAAATAGCATCCCTCTCAGAACTGAAAGAATTTATTTACACAATCTATGGGATTAGAAGAGTTTCCAAAATATTTTTTGTTGTTCAGGAGTTGCAAGCCCTAATAGCTCAAGACTTGAGGTATTTATTTATTTAGATTATTTATTGTGGTCATCCTGGAGCGTCCTGGGGGATGGGGGCATTCTGCTGTGCTGTTTCGTAGCTGGGGAATAGAGTAAGGAGATGTATTTAATTTGTGTAAGTCCTGCTGCATTTGACCATCTTTATGCCAGCAAAACATAACGGGGTATTTCTCCAGGGGGGAATTCTCAGTCCAGCTCTCTGGGACACAGTTTGAAAGTGAGAGGAGGTTTTGTAATTGGAAAGTCTGTGGATTGTGTTTGCCAGCTTTTTGCTTTCCTAATGGAAGCCAGCAGGCCGTGGGCCAGACAGCAGTCCATGCTTTGGGAAGGACTGCAAGCATGGTGCTCCTAAGGGCATTTTTCTTTTCTCCTATTATTTCTTTGCTTTGTTGCAGGAAGTACTGACTTTAGAAAGGCGTGGATTCCCTGGTCCTTATCAGGAATGGTGAAGCGAGGGATTGTCTAATATTAGACACTAGTCCTGGAATAGGCCCCTCTCAAAAATTGTGCTGTACTTAGGTGTCTTTGGGAAGGAGGGCGTTGCTCTGTTTCTTTACACACTAAGCTCCACCACATCATTCTTGGAATTGCAGTGCTCTTACCATATATATTTGTATTCGTTTTTTCCCAACATTCTTGCTTTTCTGCTGCTAGCATAGGAAAATCTAATCTTCTTGGATACCTGCCTTACCTACTCATCCGTCAGACCTACTAACTTTTCAGTCACGGAATTTGCATCCGCTTTTGTGCAAGAGCTGAAGCCAAAAGTAGGGAGCATTCTCCGCTTCCCTCGGGAAGATGACCCCGATTCCTGTGAGCCCAGCTTTGTCTTCTGCGCGGGCACTGCAGTGACGTGAGGTTACCATCAGGCTTTGAACAGACCCTGCCAGAGGCAGCCTTCACCTACCGGCATGTTCCCAAGTCTGGAGAATAACGATTTATCTGCTAAAGAGGAGTTGGGAAAATTCCCTCTCTCTGGACGGCCCATTCCCTGGCACAACGCCTTGGGCGGCTCCCGCAGCACAGAGGGTATATTCCCCTTTCGGAGTGGGTGGTTTGCATCTCGTGTATGACAGGAGGATGTGTTACCTCCGAGACCTGCCCAGGGTTCCCTGCGGCACAGCTGGTCGCAGGGCCTGTCAGCGGAGGGCACTAGAGCTGCGCCGTGCAATGGTCCAGCTGCGTGCTGGTCCCGCAACTCTTTGGCAGAGTCTTTCCAGGCCCATTGGCAGCAAGCGCCAGCGAAGGCTTATCTCCAGCAGTTTTTATGAATCCAAACTCGAGGCCAGTTGGGCCTCAGGGTAAAATCCAGACGTTCTTACTTGGGGCGTGATTTATCCCACTCTGATGGGTGCCAGCTTCTCAGTTCTTTCTCAGGCAAAAGTCCCACTTAGCTCAACAGGAGACTTAGCTGAATCAACAAGATGAATATTTGGCCAATAACCATGTCAGGCAAATCTGGACAAATATCCTCATTTACAAATAAACCTGACAGGCTGGGACACGTGCCTAGCACCTCTACTTCAGTCAACATCTGATCCGAGTGATGCCTCTCAAGCCTGCGCTTGGACCCACCGCATCCACAGGGAAAAGAATTTCAGTGTCGATAGATGGATGCCAGCTCCTTACCTCAGAAATGTACAGAGTCTGAAAAGTATGTTCATAGAGGACTTTTGTTTTAGGACAGGATACAATCTGTAGAAATGAAAGTCCATCTGAAAAACTTATTGTATTAACCTGTTCGCGTTCAAATACCCAAGAAAGCTGAAGCTCATATGTATTGTCCTCGTATCATCAAGACAAACACTACAGACTCATGTCAGGTTATGGGGGATTTTAATAAGTTCAGTGCCTTTTTCTTTTTATTAAGATGAGACAATCTTCTGATCATTCTAGCAGCTAGTTCAAATGTTAATTTTCAATAGGAAAAGATAATCTAGCATCTTGGCAAGGCTGTGCTGGTAGCGTGGCTGCTTTATTGAATCACAGATGGAAACACTTAAATTCAGGATGATTTTCTCATTCCAGTGTTTTGTCCGAATTAAAAATTGCTGGTTCAGACAAGGTTAGGAGATCTTCTAAATCTTCTAAGGAAGGCAGTGTCTGCACTTATCTAATGCCAACAGCAGATGTCACATTACTTGCCACTCTGCTTTCTTGCAGATTCATTTAGCCAGATTCTGCCAAATACCAGTTTGGTTTATTTTAAAAGCCCTGA
This sequence comes from Rynchops niger, assembly GCA_013400035.1. Classification (NCBI taxonomy): domain Eukaryota; kingdom Metazoa; phylum Chordata; class Aves; order Charadriiformes; family Laridae; genus Rynchops; species Rynchops niger. Next base: position 315,696 of record VXBH01007977.1, read on the forward strand.
GCCTGCAAGGTACAGAATTACCTTTAATCATTTTATATGGGATTTGAGAAATTTTAACATTCCCCTTGAGGATACAAAGAGTGTTTTTATCTATTGGAATAGACTGTTCCAGGAAAGTCGAATTGCGTTCTCTGCACAGCAGATACAGTGTAAAACCACAGACCTCTGGCTGGCTCGTCACCATCTCATCACGCTCAGAAGATCAGTCTGGTGGCCACGCTCATGGAATCGGATGGAGATTTTCTGAAGTGAGGCCCCAAAACTGATCTCTGAAAATCATATGGATGCCCCATCTCATCATCCTCCTGTGAGCACTTGGTTTGGTTCCCCAGGGGAAGCCCCTTCCTCCGGGTCCCCCGTCATGGGGCTGGGCTGGGCACATGCAGCCAAGGGTGCAGCCCTGCTCCTCCACTGTAGGAGAGCAGCTGGGACCCAGCACGTGGGGCTGAAGGCAGAGCCCTCCGATGTCACACCAGCCTTCTAACGCCGCCCGCTGGATTAACACCCCTGTTTTGTTCCCTTGGCCACCTCCGAGGGTGCCCCTCCAGAGCCCCCCATGAAGCTGCCTCTTCCCACGTCCTCCCCTGCTCTGGGCTGCAGCAGGTCGGTCTGGATAGCAGCCGGAGAAGTCCATCACCTGCTGTAAAAGCAAGATTAACTCAATTCTGACAGATAGGTCTGACCTGTCCTTTAGAACCCCAGCTGGAGGGAAATGACACAATCTCCCTTGAATACCTTGTCAGTGCTTTGCTAACTTTATGATTAGAAAATGGTCCGTGATGTCAGGCTTATTTCTTCCTATTTCTTCCTCCCTTTAATGCACTTTATTATTGCTATTCTATCCACAATAGACATGAAAGACAGCTTATTCTCTTCCTTTTGGCAGCAGCCTCTTACATAATGGTGAACTCATTCTAATTTCCCGTCATTATTCTTATTCTTGGAAAAAACCACCTGTTTGACTATCCCTGCAATCCCCAAGTCCTCTTCTACAGAAATGCTACCAAGCCCATGGTTACCCATCTTGTTTACAGGCATTGACATTTCTTCTTTCAAAAAACATTGTGCTGAATTCCATCTTAACAATTCAGATCATTTCTCCAATTTATGTAGATCAATTTGAATTCTAATCCCATCTCCAAAGTGATTGCAACGCCTCCCACTTTTTTATCATCTTTACATTTCATCCCCCAAGTTGATTAAAATAGTGAATAATGCAGACTGAGGGTGGGGTGTATCACCTGCATTTAATAGTGATGCAGTCATGATTTTGCAGTCACCTTTCAACCTTTATAGTTAACTTTTTCTGAACTGTGTTTCTTGTAAATAGAGGTATCACATCCACTGCTTCCCCGTCTCTAATAAGACCAGTTACCTGTGGAAGAAGGTGACTAGGTTTGCCTTACCTGCTTTCTCCGTTACTATCCCATATTGGCTGTTTCTTGTCACCTCATTTTCTTCTAAGTATTTACAGAATTATTCTCTTAATTATTTTTTAGCCTCCTAATAGGCATTAATATTTGTTCCTCAGGTCCTCCTCTTAAAAACTGCTTTATTTGTCCCTCTGTAACCACAGGGTTTGTGGCCCCATCCCCGCACTTGCTGCGCACGTTCTCAAGCTGATCGCGGGTGGCTGAGCAATTGCTGTACCCAGTGCCCTGAGAATCCCCAGGACCATTTAATAAGCCTCCGTGGACACACAATTTACAGAAATTGTCTTAAACTTTTAAGGGTTTTAGTGTCTGGTCACAGCTGGTGTTTTGGTGAGGGCTCACATAAAAAGGGCATTTAACCTCCTTACCATCATGCAGCACTTGCTTTTCTTCCCGGTTAAGTAATGGTCATGTACCTTGCTTTAATTTTCTTCTAATATATGCATAAAAACTTTTGTTAGTCTTATTTGCAGCTTCGTTTATTGATCACTTATTTATCTTCTTCTTACCTCAGCATAGGCTGCTTATTTTTTCTTTACTAGAAGAACATGCATCAAATTTTCTTTGATGGCCTCATTTACTGTCGTCAACCATTGAGATGTTATTTACAGAAGAAGCTGAGATAATCAGACAAGAGCATTATAAAAATAGCACTCTGTATTTTAACCTTCTCAATGCCTTTCAGACATACAATTTCACCACTGAATCTTTTGGGTCTAATTCAGTCTTTAAATGCGTGTGAGATGGTGGCTTTGAGTGCTTTTGGATTACGCAACACATGAGAAGAGGGTCCTTGTTTCCCATTGAATTCTTGTTTGTTTGGAGGAATATTCACTCCATCCTCTGCAAATCATGTCGCTGACTTTAGCAGCCAGCCTTGCATTAAACGAATGTGGGAATTAACTGGCCTGAGTTCAGTTAACTAGTTATAAAATGGGATTGCTAATTCCAAGTGGCAGCGATCTGTGGCGGGTGTGGGGTGCTTTGGAGGCAGAGCGAAGGAGCAGAAACAAACCAGAGCAAAGTCATTTTTAACAGCGGCGAGGGATAAAGCCCTGTACGATGGGCGGAATCAGCTGGTGCAAGTCGGCAATCCCGCGCTTCTCCCATCAGTAATGTGCACTTCAGCAAAACAATGGCATCATCTCATTACATTTATTTGAATAAAAGCCACAGCAGTTGTATTGTTCTTAAAAGCTAAAGAGTGCAAAGGGATTGGTGGATATAATCTTCGGTGGAAAAAGAATGCCCAGCGTACGGGTTTCAGCGGCAGCAAGAACATCCGCTTGATCAGCTGCAACTGGCTTTAATGTTTTCTCTGTCTGTTTTATACTCCCCTGGAACTCTTATAGTGTAAATCCTTTTATCTAAACTAGATGTGCTTAACTACCATGTAATAGTAGGTTTGAGCTGGACGTTGAGAATTCACAGTTTTATGCCAGTAACAGCTTTGAGAGATGCAGATGTTTCATGTTAACTTAATTTCAGTATCTTTTAGACTGAATGCTTTTATTTATTCACATGTTTACACAATCAAGATAACATTTCTGATGCCATGGGGTAGTTTATTTCCGTTCATTTATATAATGTTTAAATTACATCATCTGCTTTGATATCAAGGTTTGCAGGAAGGGGGGTTGGGGTTTTTCTAATTGAACAGGCCTCTCATTTCACTCCTTAATGTCTGGCGATTTCACTGTCATATCTGAATAAAGCATCAGAAATAAATTTTAAATATGCATATTGACAAAAGACAAGAAGACCACAATTATAAATGATTGATTGATCCAAGCCCACATCACTGGATTAATTCTTCGCTCCTTCGCACCACGGTTAATTCGGAATACATTTGCGGCAATCTTAACTCGTGTGGTAAGTATGAAGATCTTACTGTTCTGCCTGCACCTTAGTTGAGCTCAAAAGGCCTAATTCTGCCTCAAATCTGTTCTTATTCTTTTTTCAGACCTGGAGTGAATGTAGAGCTTAAATTGGAAGATGATGCCGCCGTCTCCACGTCAGGTAGTGCCGGTTTATCCCGTGGAGGGGCTCAGCCTCTGGGTCGCAGGTGGGGGACGGAGATCACCCCAACGCAGGCACGGGTGGAATGGGATTGCATCTTCCGCATGTTACTCCTTTCACTTCTCATAAGATTTGTTGCAAATACAGGGTGATTTATTTAGAGAGTGCCAGAAGGGAATAAAGCCACAAAAGGTCTCAGAGCTTCTGAGTGAGGTAAATAGCAGGCCGTAATATATTTAACAAATGATCACGAAAAAGAGAGGAAGAGAGAGAGGAAAAACACATTCCCTGTCTATGAAGTTTAAATGTAAGAGTCAGGAGCGCTGCTCAGATGGGAGTATTTTCTTGGCGTTTCCCTGCATAAATAAATCATCACAGCGTACATGGTGGAGATGGCGATACGTAGTAAATCCTACCCTGAAAGCCCTGCGCTCCCCTCCCTATCATGGTACCAAGGCCTGCACGCTGCTGGGCTGGAGCGTGGCCCCAGGCGTGGTGTGCGGAGTGGTCCTGGGATGCAGCCGGGGAATGGTGCCCTGGGATGCAGCCTGGGGAAACTGCCGTGGGATGCAGCCGCAGGATGGTGCCTGGGATGTGGCCCAGGGATGCTCCCGGCTGCATCTGGCCACCGGTGGGGCCAGGGCTGGTGGCCGAGCAGCGCAGGGGATGCAGCAGAGCCTGTAGCAAGCCCAGGGGAAATGCATGGCTCTCCCAAAGCTGAGAGCAAACCTCCTGTTAAGAAACAGCAAGTGTTTCTCTCTCCATCCAAGTACAACAGGGTCTGAGGCAGGTTTCTGCCTCCTGCCTGCCAGTAGCTGCCTGCATCTGTAGACAGGTCGCTGAGGATAAATGGCCAAAATAAAAAAAACACCAACAAAAAACACCCCTTGATTCTTCTTTGTACTTTCTATATTTGGTATCTTTCAGATAGTTTTACAAGATATCCAAAATTTTTACCTGGTAAAAAAAAAAACAAACAACCACCAAACATCAGTTTAACTAAGGAATATGGGACAAAAAGAATAGCAACACCATTTCTGTTCACATAAATGGCGAAACAACTAATATTTTTTTTCTTTGTAGGTTCTTTTTATTTGGGATTGAGGAATGGATGACAAAAAAAGAGCTGGGTTGTCTCCTGGCTTCAGAGAGGAATTGAAAGAGTTTTCCCATAAATTACAAGGAAATTTTCCTACAGGCAGAGCTGCAACAGTGCCAGATTTTTAGATTCAAACCTAGATCTGGCATGTTTAGCCAGTTGTCATTTCTCTTTGAGCCCAGCAGTAGAGTTTTACAGTGAGACACTCAGTCTGTAAGCAGCCAGGTGCGTTCACACAGGGCTCAGTGCTCGCGCAGCACATTCCCGCCATGCGGAGCCGGCAGCTACGAAACAGCCCGTCCTCAGCTCTCCCAGCAAAGCTGCACTATCAGGGGGAGAAAACAAAACAAAACGAGGCAGGTAGAAGAACAGAATGTTAATTTGCCGTTAAATCAAAGTGGGGTTGTGAACAGATCACCTATTGTGGATTACATTTAAAAAGCAAAAGGACAAAATTGAGAAGAGGTGAACAGCAAATTATCGATTATCAACGAAATTTGACTTGGTGCGTGTGTGACTTGTGCTCAAATAACATCCTTTATTATGAGCTTTGGCTGCTCACAGCCCACGTTTCCAGCCCAAGCTGGGATGCCGTGGTGGGCCTTCCCAGCCCTGCCGGCTCCCGTGCGGGGAGTGTGGGGGTGTGCGCTGCCCGGGGGGATGCTGCCATGGGGCTTTCACCCCTCCCCGCCTCCCTCTCCCATCGCTCCCCCCGANTACCCTTTCAGTTCTGTCGGACAAACGGCTCTAGCAACATCTGCCAGTTCTCAACACATCCCAGCTCCTGCAGATGCGGTGCTGGCTCTTTTGGTCTCACCCGCTGCCTGTGAGCACCCTTACCAATACCTTCTCCTTTCACCTGAGCCCTTCCCCGGCTGCCTTCCTCTTGGGCGGGGGGTGACCTGTCCCGGGCAGGGAGAAGGCAGCGGTGTCACTTTGTCCCTGAACGCCCATCAACAGGGGCCAGGAGCTGCAGCCAGGGCTGTGGCTGCTGAGGAGGGGGGAGGAGGAGGACGAACTGGCCGGGAGCGATGAAAATAATTATTTCCAATTGAATCACAGAAGCGGAATTAAAACCGCTATCAGCCTAACTTCTGTAAGCGTTAAGTAATCATACCAAATATTCCTTCTTTCATATTCTCAAGTAATAAATGTTATTAAAATAATTTCTCTCCATCATGAATTATGTATGAATGTGATAAGTGTTCATAATCTATTAAAAATTATCCTGTTTTGAGTAGTGTGAAAATATTCAAATTAGGTTATTTCAGACCCTGTTTTTAAAAGCAAGGGAAACTTCCTTATTTTATCATTAAATACACCCTAGTAATACTGTACAGTACCTGCAACTCACAGCCAGAAATATGTGTCGAGTTGATATGAAAAATGTTGTTTTTCAATAGCACAGTAATTTTGCCACACAATACCTTATCCTTACCCTGGAGTCCAGCTCTGGCTGAGAAAACTGATTTTTCTGACCTGGAGAATCTCACCAGTTAAAACTCAACAGAGTTTGATATACTGGGGCTCTGAAAGGACTTCAAATACTGGAGGCAGGGAAAAAACATCTTTGAAATCATGTGGCCCCTTTCCTTGCCAACGCCGGGCTCTTCCTTTTGTGCACAATCCAGGCTGCCTTTAACCACGGCAATGCCGTCCCAGCGCGTTGCTGAGCGGAGGCAACGCAGCCCTCAGCAGGGAAGGTGTCTGCCTTAAATTACGATGAATTCCCCTTCAACCGCAGCACTGGAAAGCCTCTCGGATATACATGGGAGAAACACAACAACAGTTCTTGTCTTTCTGCCGCAAACTGTAATTAATTGGCTTCACTGGTTTGTAGGGATTTTTGCTCCCATTTCTTTCAGATTATTTTGTCTGTATAAACGAGTTGGCATGTTCTTTGTGTGTGCAGCATTTTTGAGGAGGTACGAATGTTTTTGTGCTGTGAGTAGCGCTGAAGCACTCGCATTCAGCTCTCCTTGCTTCTACCTCCAGCACATTTGTTTGCTTGTTTTCACTCAGGATTGCTAAGCAGATGATTGAATAACCGCAGAGGCCATTTCTTGTTCCTTCATTATTTTCAAAGCAAATACCAGCAGAATTCTAGACCCTGGAGAAAATACAGCTAAGCTAAATTTTGAAATTGTAAAGTGCTGGCAGCAGCTAGATAATATTCATTAAAAACATCAAGCTGAAGCTCTGAAACCTCTCTTCAGTTTACACAGTAATTCGGCTGGAAGTATGTTCTACGGGAGTTTTTTCCATGGAAACCTGAAGTGTAATCCCCCAAACAACTCACTTCACTCTAATGTATATGGCCTTGATGTTTAGATACCACCCGGCTATGTTAGTCTGGTTGCCATGGTCCTGTTTTCTTTTTCATATAACCTTTGATTAGTACACCAACCACCAAAAGGAGTTGGAGGACTGGTGTACGAACACGCCATATGGAGTGCGCTGGGTAGAGATGGGCTTGTGAGATGCAGAAACGCTGCGAGTTTCTTCCAAGAAACTCTGGCAGTATAAACAGCCTTGGCCCGTGCTTGTGTAGGATCTCAATCCCCTTGCGCCGCTGCCAAGATTTCTCACTGCAGAGTTTTTTTCAGCCGCCATCCCCACCCCGTGGCTTGGTCCCAGAGCCTGCTCCCAGCCCTCATGCTGCTGGTGATTCCCCAGCTCATTCCGCTCGGCTGGTCCAGACCCTTGTGCTGCCGGTGATCCCCAGCCCATCCCACCCGCCTAGTCCAGACCCTTGTGCTGCCAGTGAAGCCCAGCCCACCCCGCTCGCCCGGTCCAGCCCCTCACCCTGCTGGTGATCCCCAGCCCATCCCTCTTGCCCGGCTCCAGCCCCTTGCACACCAAGGCGAACGCGGCTCCTGGCTCCATGCAGGTGCCTTGGCAGCACACTCATGGCAGGCTCGGATCCAGGTCCTGCAATGCAAAAAGCTGGTGTCTTCACCCAACTCAGGCCCTTGCAGCTTTTTTCTGTTATCATCAAGTCAAATTTCTTTTATTTACAGCCTGTAGCTAAGCAAGGTGCAAATCTGCATCTTAGCAAGAGTGTTGATCTTCAAGCACAAGAGTAACCCATGAGTGCAACAGCTGATGAAGCTTAAAAGCCAACAAGGCTTCATGGATTGTACTTCTGCTCCTGCTTTCTCCTACTATAAAATGCCTTTTCCCCTTTTACCAGTCTTAGTCAATCCAGTTTACAAGGACTTTGGTTAATTATTATAATCTCTATATCCCAGAAGGAGAAATTGAGACATGGAGAAGGGGAATGGTTTGTCTGGAGGACACTGAACAGGCATGGCAGAACCACCGTCTAGGTCTCCAGTTCTGCTGAGAAAACAAAACCAGAACAAAAGGGTTTCTTTGCCTCTTGCTTATTAATCTACACCATTATCAGCAATTTATCTGCATGGTTCTCTGAACTAGTAAACTATTTTTAACTGCTGTATTTATATTGCGGTAGTTCTCAACACTTCTCACTGTTTTCAGCCTTTATTTCAACTCATCACTGTGGGACTCACTTGATCAGACGGATATCTGTCATTACAGATGTAGATATATGAGTAAATCCTTTGAGGCTTTACAGGCAATGGAAATAAACAGGCTCTATAGGGCACTTTTCTTATCTCAAAGTCGACTACCATAATAAGCCGGATGAGTCACACCCTTTGGCCGTTAAAGGCAAGCCAGGGTGACTCAGAGGCACACCGAGACCTCTGTAAGGTGCGAGATGAATCCTTCTCCAGGCAGGAGGAGGTATGCCGATCGCCGCTTAGCGAGGCTGGCTCACACAGCACACCTCCGCGTTTCCTCGTGAGAGGGGATCTCCTGTGCAATGCAGCACCTCCAGCGAGACCGGGCAGCGGAGGGCAAGCAGGAGCCTCGTGCTCCGCAGGGAGCTAACGCTGGGCAGTAACGCACCGACCCAGTGCCACTGCTGAACTCAGGCTGGTTGCCTGAAAATGCCATGTCCTACAGATTCAGACTCGCTGGCCACATGCGTGAGGGTTTTGACACCGCCACTGGGGTTTCCCTAAACCTCCTGGTGGAAGGTGTGAGCAAGGTCAGAGCATCCCTGACCTCGAACCTGTATTTCACCCAGGACAAGTGCACCAATAATGAACCTTCTTCCTAAAGTCACACTCCGGCCTTACTTTCCAGCCCAAATATCCTGAAAATTTAAAACACAGGATTAATAAAGGAAGAAAGCAGAGCAAGTATAATTCGAGCTCCAATCCCGTTGATCGCAGTGGCCGGGACTGTTCCAGGCCGTGGGAGGAAGGGTAAGACGAGGTCAGAGCAGCCTCCCAGCGATATTTGGAGTCAGTCAGCATCCACTGTCAACAAAACTTGGGTGAGCGAAGTTACGAACCCTCGTTTCATAGGCCACTAGATGGCAATCTGCGTATACCAACTTTTCTTAGCTGCTCTAATGGTTGCTAGATCACGGGGTCCGCTCCCGAGGCCGTGGATACCTTCTCCGGGGAGGTGCTGATGCTGGCCGGGGGGGCCAAAGCCGGTGTGTGGGGCTGGGGGAGCCGGACCAAGGAACTGCTCCTGCTAACGACCTTTTTAACCTGATTAGGTTAATCTTCACCTGAATCAGTCCCCTGATCTTAGCTTGTGGCAGGGCCACATGAACACTGCAGAAGGGGACAAGAAGGTGGGGGTGGGGCAACCAAGGCAGAGCATCCTCTTCAGCACTGTTGGATGACAGTGTGGCCCGAATTAATAGATATTTGAAATAGTGATGCTATTTTAAGAATATTTGCTAATATGTTGGAGCATAAGGAAAGAAATCCTCACTTTGATCTGTGAATTATCAAAAGTTTCCATTTGCTGTATGGCTTAATTTCTTTAAGGAGAAGTCCATTCATCTTCCAAAGGAGGTGGTAGGCTTGCTTGTTCCTGTCAATAAGCTCAGCAGTGTCTTCCAGGTGGCACCAGCTCCTCCAAGGACTCAACGGATCACTTGGGTCTGGTGCTCTAGGGCTCATTTCAGATCTTGCAACAAATTTTGTCTCGTCCTGGGAACACTGGAGTGTTTCGGGTGTGATGTACACACAGCTCCTCCGCGTCCTTCCCAACCGAAGCTAAAAATTCTATGTAACAATGCTAAAAAAAAGGGGGGGTGGGGGGAGGGGGGCGCAGAGGAAAATAATGATTTTTTGGCCAACTGCCACTTCACTTAGCAGGGAAAAGTTAATGCCTGTTCTAGTGACCTCCACGGTCGCGGCGCTCATTTAACCAGTTACACTTAATTATGCTGAGTAATACAAAAATTCCATATGTTCTGTGAGCAAATTCCTCCTTGGCCTATGGAAAACAGAAATCCAGCGGAGGCAGGAAAATGCCTGTGCCTGACAGCACAGTTTTATAATCTATTTTTAACTGAATTTCTCCATCTTCTTTGTGAAGGAATAACACTTCTCCATTGCTTCTGGCCATAATTAACATGCCATAATTCAAGTCCAAGAGACATATAAAAACAGACTTAAAGCAGAGCATTAGCTTCCAAGCAGAGCAAATAATTTTGGCAATGATCAGTATTTTCTATACTTAAAACTCTTTTCACGGGGTTTTATTAAAGTCCCTCAGTTGCTTGAGCATGGAACGTGTGCTCTTCAGCCATACAGCGTGGTTGAGTGCGCCCGACCCCGCGGGACAGGGATGGGGAGCCTGGTTTGCTGTGGGGGCTGCATCGGCTGAGCTTTTCCATGGGGATTTGGAATGGCAGGAGTACCCAGGAGCTGCCTCTGCTTTATTTTGTTTGAAAAGAATACTGTCATTTTTGTTGCAAAAGAAGGTATACAGAAGAGAGCAAGTGTTTGAAAGCATTTAAAAGCTGTATTTAGCAATCGTTCAGCTCTCTGAATTGGGTTCAGCATCCGAAGCTCCCTTCTTCCAGTTACCTGGTGACCAGGCAGCTCTTGGGAAGCAACATACTGTTTAAGCAGAAGAAATGCATTTCAGATAAAACATGTTTTAAAACAATAAACAGTTTATATACATGACTAATCCTGAGGAGGCTCTGACTGCTGCAGAGGGCCCTGGGGCTGCCAGAGTCTGCAGCAGCCCTCACCAAAGCCCTCCTGCACCCACCAGATGAGGCACAAAGTCCACACTGACCAGGTTAAAGCTCAGTCCTTCTTCTCCTGCATGTTGCCCCTGCCCCTCCTGAGCTCTCTGGCCAGCAGGACAAGTTTTAACAAGCCCCTGGGTCCCCAGCTGCACACAATCAGCATCAGCACAAGAGGCACTCTTGCATCTCCTCCTCCCTTGCTTATAGTCTTAGGTCGTTGTGGCTACAGTAACAACACTATTTACTAGCAAAAGTATATATTCTAAAGGTCACGTGCAGCGAGAGCAGGCAAATGGGGAGGATGAGGCCCTGGCATCCACGGCAGGACCTGGCACTGCTTGTTTTAGGCCCACCCAGCGGCAGCTCAGCCTGTGACCTGCTGCAGGAGACCTCCAGCAAACCCATGCACTGCCCTGGGCAGCAGGGAGCATCCTGCTCTCTTCTGGGTGTTGGCTGAAAAGGGGCAGAAGGACTGCAGGTGTGTCCCATCTGCACGGGTGTGTCCCCTCCGCGCAGGTGTGCCCCATCCCCACAGCCCTGCTTATCAGTGCAGCCAGCCTGGGGGCTTGCTCTGCTCCTGGGGGTTTCTCAGCTTGCAGAGGTGGTGCTGGGTGCAGGTAAGGGGTTTTCTTGNTAGTGGTTATTGCAACCTAGAAAGTAGCTGGGCTTATACCACTGGGCTGTAGTGTCTGCTTTTCTGGACACTGTTTTCTCCATGTGTCAGTGCTGTGTGGCCCCAGGTTTCATAGCTGCTATCCTAGCTCTTGAGTTGGGTCTTGCTGGCTACAAGCAGCACGGAGCTGATCCTGGCTGGGGTACCCTGGGAGTGCCCTGGAGCAGGGGGGGTGTCCTCCCCTTTGGGCACTAGGGTGGTCAGGGCTCTGCTGTGTGCTAGAAGGAAGAACAAACTCATTGCAGTATATGCTATATAGTAAAATGTTTTATGTTGTTATGGCAACTAAAATTCTAAAAATAAACCATGGGAAAAAGAGAGGATGTACATCAAAATGACCACATTTTATTTCAGTTATGAGGGGATTTTTGCAATGCTTTCTATGCAAAGAATTCTGAAGTTTACTTCCAAGTTTTCCTTTTCTGTGTAACTCACAGCCTGTAAGGAGTCAGGTACTGCAAAAATGTTTGCAGAGGCTGCCAAGTGGGAGCTCTGATGTGGCTCTGTCTGAAGCAGCTCAGCCGTGGTGGCAGCTGCCATGCTGAAAGATAAAGGATAGATACTACATCTACTGGGGGTTCCTGCTCAGAATTTGAATACGTAGTCGTAAAACTCCATTTGAGGAGTTTTGAAATTGGAGTTTTATCTTTGGGCTAACTTAAAAAATCTTTCTGAGCAAAAACGTACCAGTTGTATTTTGCGGTAGCAACTAGGGCAGCAGCAATAGCTGCTTTATGGTTTTATCCTCAAATACTGTGGAGGATACAGCTCCTGGGCTGGCTTTTGTATAGGCAAATAGTAGCAATAATTAGGCTAATCCAGATAATCATATGGCATTATGAACAAGTGACTTTATAGGTAATTTTCACCCAGTTGCACTACTCTGTGTGTGCTGTGTTTGTCCAGACCTGGCTGCCTTCCCCTGTCCCTGGTACCCTAGGTCAGGAGCTTTTACTCTTTTGCTTTTTCTACTAGTTCTGTGTAGGGAAAGGCAACTCTTGAAACAGAGTATATTGGTGGACTCATTGAGCATAGCTGGTTTACGGTGTAAAATCTTCAGGCCTTTCTTTATCAGCAGGAGAGCTTGCTGTTCCACCGCTGGGGGCTGCTTGGGAACTAACGTTTGAATTGCAAAGAACAGTGGACTTAAGTCATTCTTGGAATGACTGGAGAAATGAGTTTTATTATGTCAAAATCCAAGCTGCAGCTGCAATCCTTTTATTAATCATAATTTAACTTTCATGGAGTTGCTCGTGAAGGCGTGTGTCCCTTCTGCTGCGTGGCCTGGGTGAGTGGTGGAGCCCTTGCGGGGGGGCTGGGCCGTGGGAGGGCTGTTCAGTCACAGTGGTTGCCATTGAGGAATGGGGCTTCCATCCTCATCCCGGCAGACGGCAGTGTCCCATGTGGAGGTCCCGGGGTTGTTGCTGTGCCCGAGGGCTGAGAGCAGCAGCAGGATGTGGCTAAGCCCCTTCCCTCTCTCACCTGTGTGTGGGGGTTAAGCCCCCCATGTTTCGCTGTGCCCGCAGCGGACAATTCAATGTGCTTTGCCTGTCTTGCCTGTAGCTCCCTGTTTGGTGGGTACCTCATAGCTGGTGGCAGCACCTCCCTGGGATAGCAGCAGGTGCCTGGGGCTCCCTGGAGAGATTTCCCCGGGTTTCACGCCTGCCCTTTCTTGGGGATTCAGCACACAAAGGAGGGAGGGCTGTGTGCTGCTGGGGTGGGTAATGCTGGAATCAAACATCCCCGTAGCCTCTGGGGGTGGTGAGGGGCAGCCAACCCTTCTTGATACTGGGGTGTCCCTTCTGCAGCTGTGGGCTGGGGAGCTGCCGATGTGGAAGTCGGGAAAATTTGTGCCTCTCTTGCTGGTAGCACAGTGTGCGGAGGAAAAGGGGGGTCAGGTAGCCCCACCGGGAGCAGAGCTCAGGAGATGATGGGGTTTAGGGGTGCAGGGAGCTGCCTCCCGCACCCTTCCGCTTGGTGCGGTAGGAGCTGGCCCCGGGGGGG
>VXBH01007977.1:329026-364253 GCA_013400035.1 Rynchops niger
GGGGGGGGGGCACACACCACTGTCCCTCTGCTGCCTTTACCCCCCGAGCACCTCGCACGACAGGAGGGGATGCTCTCAGGCACCCGCTTGCTCCTCCTGCAGCTGGGCTGATCCCGCATCGCCGCGGAGACAAACGTCTGGAGAAGGGGCCATGGAAAGGAAACTTTCCTCGATTCAGGGGGAGAGCTGTGAGTGTTAGCTAAGTAGTATGTGCGTATGAAAAGCGGCATTTAATTAAATATAATGTAAATAGAAATAGGCATTAGCTTAATGTGTGCCATAGAACGAAGGCACTTCCAAGGAGCAGGGAGGGGTGAGGCTGCGCACACGAGTTCACTTCTTGTACCCTGCCTTCTGCAGGAACAAATTAACTGCCAAGGCCGTGCTGTTTCTCTTTATATGTATAGACATATAAATAGGGTGCATGTGTGTTTACTATGTGCTGTAATTTCTTAGGTGCTATAAATTTCATGCCTCTTCCAAATATTTGAGCACTACTCTGACCTTTTAACCAAAACATGAAAAGTAAACTGTACGAAATCTATATGTACAGTGGTTGTCATTGAAAGCTAACATTTACCCGTAGTCATTACTGTTTATATTGCAACAGCATGAAAAATTGCAAATATGGAGGAGAGAGGCTGCCCCTGATGGGAAGTGCTTTGACTTGAGGAAGCGATGGCCCGACAGCGGTGCTGTGCTTGCAGAATTTGGGCTTTTTCCACCCTCTCTGAGGGTTCTCCTTGTACGTCTTGTCCCACTGAGGAGCCTCTCCTGGGTTTGGCCTTCGATTTGTGTTCTGTTAACGAGCCTTTGAGCCATCACTGTTGCTGTGTCTGTTCAATCATCCTTCTGAGACTGCAGCAAATGGCTGCTGGTTGTCTCAGCCGTTTCCCGTGTTCCAGCGGGATGCAGCGTTCTGGGGTAATACAGCAAAACTGGTGATTTCTGCATGAGGCTCTGAAATCTCCTGTGGATGATGTCTCTACAGTTATACCACTGCTCTGTTTGTCTTCATCCCTCATTTTCTCTGTTTCTATTGCTGACTGGGGATGAAAGGGCCCCGAAGAACTGGTGGCTGCCCGGGAGCAGGTCTCTGGATCTGCCCCAGCAGCTTGGTGTGCCGGGGCAGGGGGGGCTGCAGTGGTGAAGGGGGGTGGGCACAGGGAGACAGGCTCAGCCCTGTTGGCAAGGGCTGGGTTAGAGCAGGAGGCACTGAATCCAGAGTACTTTCTTTCCTAATAACCTGCAACTCCTGTCCTTTATCCTTCATGAAAAGGGGCCCTGGGCCTAGGTGTGGGTATAGACACCCCAGCCCGGGTCACTGGAGCCCGAGGGAAGGGGTCTGGGAGGGGTACGAGCAGAAGACCCTGGTCTGTTGGGGATGCTGTTAAATGGGAAGCCCAAACCCTCTGGGGACTCGGAGTGTCCTGAGAGAATCCAGCCTGATGCTACCAGACTCCCCTGTGCTCCCAGCACTGGTTACTGGGGGCAGCCTGGGGAGCGACCGCCCTGATTCCCCAGCTTAAAACCCAGGGAATTATCCTCTAAACGTTGTCAGTTTGGGTTATCCTAAAGCAACACTTCAACATTTTCCACCTGATATGTCAAAGCTTTTGCAACTGTCTGTGGCAATACAGGCGTTAGCAGCCTCATTCTTACATGAGGCATCTGTGTCCAGAGGATCTTGCCATCTTTACTGGATGACAGATAAAATGTATGGTGTGATTTGTAAAGCAACCTACTTTTCAAGGTCTCCAACCTTGTCTTTCAACTCTAAGACTGTTTTTCTCTAACAGCTTTACTCTGTTAAAAAAAAATTCCAATAATAAATGCCAGCCCTTTAGTTTATAGAATTGTCTAGAGCTCATTTTAAGAGGAAGCAACATAAGATATAGGCGCTTGGTGCACCTAAAAGAGGTCAAGAATGTAGTGGTCTCTACTTTGTGGCGCTGTGCAGCTACATAAACATCCAAAGAAATGGCAGAGCGCCACAGATCTAAGCCAGTGTGATGCTTAATGCTGCATTCCAATGTTTGCATTTTATGCTGAACCAAGAGGCTGCTTGAACTCTTGCCCTATTTACTCCATCAGTCTTTTCTATTGAGAGTGTTTGCTCTCTGGAGCAAGACTTGTGTCTCCACACGGTGACCTCTCTCTCCTCGAGTGCCCTTGCTGGACAGTAATACGCTGCTGAAATGTAGAATACCAGTTGGATTTAAAACGAACATTTAGTAAAAACATGATGTTACCTTTAGGACTACTTTGAAAGCCAGCAGCCTGATGGATGAGGTGTCATTATTTAGCACACAAATGTGCTATTAGAACTGCCAGGGAAGACTCTGTGTAGTACTGAAGAGACAGAATACTTGGATGTAGAGCCAAAACTATTGAAACATGGGGGGCAGTAGGCTCAAAAAGCTGCATATCCAAGTGTTTCAACTAGTTGCTGTTCTAATATTGTGTTGCTGTCATTGATAGCAATAATGTGGGTAGGGTGGGAAAAGGAGCACAGCAGCATTTGTTATCGGTCGTGTTTTATGTAGGGTATATGTGGGTTTTTCGCATCTCTTCAGTAAGATTTGTTTCCTTTAACTCTGTAGGCGTCCTCAAACTTTAGTCTCTTGCTAGATGCTTTTGCTGAGAATGTTGTGTAAATAAAAGTATTAAACATAAAAGTATTACACCTGAACCAAAAGGAATTGCCGTTGCCTGGGCAGGGAGAGGTGCCCTCGATCCGCTCCAGCCTCCTTAGACAATGAGCACCACAATCTCACTGTTTCTTATGTTCATTTCAGAATAATGTTGGCCTTATTTATTTATGTCTGATCTGGATGGACTCAGCCAGACTTATTTCCTACATGAGAGGGGGTTTCCGCCTCCCGCAGTCTGGGAAGGAAGTTTGGATATTTGACAGATAGGCTCAGCTGTTTGGGACAGGCAGGGAAGAATGATGCTGTCAGGACTTAAAGCTATCGGGAGAATACGGAAAAGCAGTGTGCAGTTACCAGAATTTGAGGGAACATATGATAGGAGTCATTATGTTTCTAATCACCAAAGTAATCACGACATTTACTTTGTGTATGGCAGTCTCTGGAAAGTTTTGAAGAACTTTTTCCATTGGAAAACACTCATTTCTAAAACAAAAACTATTCATAAAAAGGGTATGTTTCTTCCAAGTCTTCTAATTTTAAGCTCTTACAAGAGGATCTTTTTCAAAATGACCTGTTAAGCTGCAAGTAACGTTTTGTTTGAAACCGTAGTTAACTCATACGGGGGGAAACAGTTTAAAGGAAAAGGCTGAAACTGAAAAGAGACATTTAAAATGTTTGTAATGAGACATTTCAGTGAGTTTCCCTCTTAGCTTTACCCATCAGAAAAAAGGTGGACCAGCTTTTTCTCCACAGTGATGCTATATAACCAATGGCTTATCCTTTACAAAATCTTTTCAGATATTTGGTTACTATAATGCTTTGTAGCTGCTGTGGGATTTCTGGACCTGGAGAATGCCCGCTGAGCGTTCCAGGACCTGCAGCCCTTCGCTCCCCGCCGCTGGTACGGGTGTCCTTCCACCAGCTTTATCATCAACTTCTGCCATGTCCCACTGGTTGGATAGAGGTGGCTCCGCAGGAGTGCGCCTTGGGAGCTGGTTTTCCGTTAATATCTTCTCATTGTTATCACTATGCTCTTGTGGTGTGAGCAAACTCCGTGTTTGACATATCTCTTCCCCCCACAACATGAAAGAAATTATGTCAGATTGAGAACACTTAATAGGCATTAAATTAGATGTTAGACATATTAAGAAAAAAAAAAAAAAACAACAGGACATCCATATAGACAGCTGTGGGAGGAAAAAAAGATTAGCTTTCCTGCCAAGTGGGAGTGGATTCAAGTAAGTCCAGTGTTATCCATACGCTGTACTTAAATCAGTGCTTGGAAGACTACGGGCATTCCTAACTATACCTTGTTTTCCTTGGCCATTTTATTGGCTAAATCTCTACTAACTTTTGGAAAAAATCCTGATTTTTTTCTTAAGTTAATGGAAATTTGCATGTGCTTAGTTGTTGGGTTTGCCCTTTTCTGTTGCAAGTTTGCTTTTTTTTTTTAAAACCATTTTTCTTAATTGTCACACTTCTGCAGGCTGGTATTCCTAAGCATTTATTTTTGTACCCTGCAGATCTGAAATTGTTAGAAATTTGTAAACAAATGTAAAATTTTGGAAACTTGTTACTTTATTGTTCTCCTAACTTCCCCCTCACCACTTTTTATTCCCAGTTCTCCTTTTGCTCCTCATACCACTAAGCCTGGCTAAATAAAATCCATGTGTTGAGTGAAGTGAGAAGAGCTTGTGGACTGTAAAGAAAATGTTCACTGAGTGCTACAACACAGCTTACTCGAAGTTTAGAGATAATACAGCTGTTTCTCTGCAGTCAATAATGCAGGTATTCGGCACCCTCCAGCACACAGATAATAAGAAAGGGCTGGATTATTTTTAAGGAAATTACAGAACTCTGCTTTCTCGCTCCCTTTCATAATATTGGGGATGAAACATCCATTCATCAGGATGAATGTAGTTAATCTGTAAAGAGCTGCCAGCATGCAAATGAAGTTGCTCTTTAGCAGTAATTGAAACCATCATCTGGGTGTTTAACTTTCACTGACTGTTGGCCCAGAAGGTCTGTGGTGTTGGGGCTGTTGTAGAAGCGCTGGTGCTGAGCGGAGCATCACGGGTCCGGGATGCCTTGGCCAGGAAGGAGGCAGCTCTCGCTTGCACAGACTTTGCTTTTTTTAAGGTCCTGAGCATCTTGGGATGGGGAAGGTGGTCTTTCTCTGAAACAAGCTTTTCTGTGTTGCTGCGAACATCTGCCAGCTCTATAGGCCCCAAGGGATGGATTCTTTGGCGAGGGTTTAGGCTTTTCTGGACAGGCTGAAGTCAGACAGCTTTGGGATAGAGGAGCATCAGAGCGACCCTTGTAAGCAGGACATTATACCCTGGGGTTACTAAGGTGAAAGGCACAACAATGTTCAATGAGCCTACAACAGTTGTGTTTGCACATGTGTAACTTGTCTCTCAAGGTGTGGTTTGCCTTCACGACTTGACTAACCCAATCCAAGCAGCAGAGTTGCCATCAACAAAAGCCCTTCCAGCTCCAGCCTTTCCCCTCCAGGCAGTGTTGTGTTGCTGGGTTTGTGCTGCCAGCCCTCGGGGTGAGCTGCAGCGAGCCTTGCAGGGATGGCCCTCCCAAAAAACATACTGCACAGGAGCTCGGCACTGCGCGGAGCACAAGGACAACCACCACAGCATCGGGGGGAGGAGGATGGTGCTGCTGTTGTGCTTCACCTGGCTCATCAGTGCTTGCCTGTGTTCAGCTCCATTTACTGTCACCATTGCAAGTGATTAAGGCTATCACGGACCTTAGTGATGGGAATCTTCACAGCAGTAGCTGTGTCTGGGTACCAAACTTGATCTGGAGATGGTTTGTAACATTTCCCAGCTCTTGCCAATGAGCGACGCAGCTGGTGATGGCACTGCAGCCTGCACAGGGTTAGTGCTGGCTGGGAAGAGTGGGGATATGCTCAGAAACAGCAGGAGAATACAAATTAAAGGAGCAAGTCAAACAAAGCGATAGCAAAACAAGCCTGAGTTGTTATTAGTAAAGATTGTTTTAAAGCTGATAACAAACAAATCATAACTTCTGCTGAATACAATTATGATGAAGTGCCAGAGGTTAATTATCAATACACTCTGCTCCTTAACAATGCATTTTTTTCACTGCTATTCAGTAAAACAGCTTTGCTTATCTAGGGATTCTTTGTTTCATCAAACACTTATTTTCCTAGCCGGCTGTGCCGTGTTCACTGCGTTGGGCTGTCACCAGCCTCGCTGCCCTGAGCTTGTCTTGGTTCATTAGCTAACTGCAGTAACGGGTACCTTTCACTTTCAAACTAGTCTTCCAGGGCTGTTAACCACCTGCCAACCAATTCCCCAGAGAGATGCTCTGTGTGCTCAATCGTCATTTAAAGGTGGTGTGAGTCTCTTAAATTTTTTGTTTATTGCCAAAACTTCACTTCAAGCCTTCGGGGTAGCTTCCTCCTTAAACTGTTAGGCTGCTAAGTGATTTGAAACTGCAGTGGCTGTGGGGCCAAGCCCTAAGGACTTCTGAGGCTGATGACCTCTTGGGGAGGATGATATGGGATTGCTGTCCAAGTGCAGCAAGTTCAGACAAGAAGCCGTGGAGAGCCTCAGTTGCTATGGATGTTCAGGAGATGGTTGTCCTCCAGAGGCTGAGCTGGGAGAAGAGATGCCTGGTGTATGGAGAGGATGGAGAAGTGCCTGAGTGTTGGAAAATGGTGAAGCCCTACTTTTCTGAGGCTTCTACTCTGCCTTCTGTTAATTATCACTTAGTAATAGTAGCTTATTAGCTCTTGAGGACTGTTAGTGCTCACCCCTGCATGTAGTTTAGCTTCCCTTTTGCCCCACTGCCTCTGTGGTTTCCCTGGGGACTCGGTGGCTGCTGGAGGCTGCGAGAGGTGAGCGTGTCCCTGCGAGCTGTCCCACTCGAGCGCTGGCCCCTTCCCCTGCAGTTACCGGGGCAGGACTCTGTCTTGCTCTTGTTTCATCATTACTTACTGCCGGCTCCCTGCTGCTGGGTACCTGCAACTCTGCTCTGAGCACAAGTCCTTAGAGGTCAGCGTCTCCCAGGCATCACCTGCACAAAGTGCTTGAACTGTTGCATAGCACAGCTGCTTTGAACGAGGGGAGGAGACACACCGAAGCAGCTGTCTCCTCCTGGGTCGTATGGATTTGTCTGGGGTTTCGTTCTCTTGTGGGGTGAGCTGTGATGCAGCGGTAGCTGCTTAGCACGTCTGCGTTCATTTTCTTTGTAGTTCTCTGAGAAGCACATCAGGAGGCAGACATCTCTGTTGTGGTTCCTTGCTTTACCTAGCCCACATACTCACCGGTTTGGGATACCGCTTGCCCTGTGGCAGGGTGAGGTCCTTTTGTATTCATCTTAGAAGACTTCTTTAAATTAGCAAGGGGATGCCAATTTTGTTTTAAGTGTATTCACATCATTTGTACTTCAAGTAAGAAAGACTATGGAATAACTGCGTAACAGAAAACTTTTGAGATGTGTGTATTGTGTATTAAATCTGCACTAAATAGACACTGGCCTCCACTTGTTAAAATGAGGGGAGATGTAAAGACATGGATTAATAACAGTAAATTGGGCTTCTATGCGAGTTGTGTTCTATTGGTAAGATTAAAAAAAAAAAAATGTCTTGGGGATGACAGGTCAAATTTCAAGATAATGTTTTCTTAAGGTGCCAAAGGAGGCTTTAAAGAAACCCCATTGTGCACCTTCTAGTCCAGACCTGTTACTGAAATGCATAGCCTTTCCTCTCCCCATCTCACTCCTTCCCCAAACCAGGGAACACCTGCTGCTGCATGTAAGACAGTAAGTTCTGGGTGATAACAGGTAAATAGGTTTGTTTCTGATGGTGGTAACTTTCTGATCGGCTACTCTCTGAAAATGCGGAGAGTGTATTTTTAACATGTCCTTGGAGAAGCAGCAGCAGATAGTTTGGGTTATGTAGTACCTGAGATGTTCTTCCACAACAATATAGGCTTTGTATACAGTAGGTGAGGTTTTCTCATGCGGAGCTGAGCACAGACTGACCAAAGGCCATATGTAGCCTCAGAAAGAACTGGAATGGCACAGCAACAGCTGAACAAAAGCAGAAATTCCATGCAACAGAAACAAGAGATTTGGGAGGAAAAGTTAATGCAGCCAAGCTATAGAAATAGATCACAGGCAGTCTGAAGTCTACACCAGCTAGTAAGGAAAGCTTTGGTCCTAGTCCATGAGCACATTAAAAATATGAGATGGCAGGGTTTACTGAAACAAACACAAACCACTTGTTGATGTTGGCAAACGCTGTGTCCTTCAGGAACAGGGATTTCTCCAGCTCTGAATGCATGGCTTCCAAATTGAACACAGAGCTAGGAGAGATGTGGTAGCTGTAGACCCTTCTAGAAGAATAGACAGACTCTAAAAAGAAAAAAAAACAAAACCAAAAACAACGAAACGCCCCTTTCCTCAGCCAGCCCTGGGTGTGCTGCAAGGGGCAGAGATGGCGATGCCGACTGCCAGAGCCCTGCTGAGCATCAAGGGCCAAGCTCTTTCCAAACTCAGAGGGGAGAATGTGGCTTCTAAGTGAAATGGATTAAACACTTTCCCTTTGAGATCTGAGTCACATTGTTACCTCCTGCTTTACTTGTCTGACTTCCTAGTGCTGTCCCAGAGTGACGGAGAGTTATATTGGCCTCTGTTCAGAGCGGGCTGTAAAACTGCAGCTTGAGCATCTGCTCCAAACCAGAACGGCAGGGACCAGTGGGGGATCTGGAGGCCCAAACACTGGAGTTACCAGAATGATATTTTTCTCCACATGCTACCACCACTGTGAGCTGACACCATGCTGTCTGTCAGGAGAGGTCAGCGGGGATGATGCGTGGGATGGTGCAGGTCCCTGCAGCAGAGTGACCCGCTCCGCCTCCTGCTCAGCAGCCACATGGCGAGGGATCAGCAGCCGGGTCTTCTGCAGGAGCTGCTCCTGGCCCTGGTCTCCACTAATGATGTATTTTAAAACAAATAAATGAAAATCAGTGCAGCACTTGCCTCTCACCTGCTGTAGGCTTCCAAAGTTCAGTGGAGCACTGGCAGTTGACCCTTAGTCATCATCTCTCTGGGCTATGTGTTGGTCTCCAATTTGTTGCATCAGTGTATAGGGCCAGATTTGTCAGGGGGATCAGACAATGTACAACGCCTAACAACTTGTTAGGACAACGATGTGTAAAAAATGCTGTCTTGGAACAATGAACGCAGAGCCCATTTCCAACAGTTCAGTGAGAAACACAAGGCAGCTCCTGCCAGTTCATGGAGTGTATCTCGAAAGGTCCTTGTACGGTTCCGAGCGCTGAGCTGCCAAATGGCTCTCAACAGGCTGAACAGGGGATTCAGCTTTTCTACTGTGATCCTTTCTAGTTCCTTTCCATCATGCTCGTAATAGCTGTGACCATTGTTTCAGAATTCTTCCTTGCTTAGCTCCTCCTCTAATTTTGCCTGTTTTCCCTTTTTCTAGGATCCCAGAAATTTATTGTTTTTATTCCATTACTGATGTTCATTCCTCAGCAATTAATGAAAAATATTACCTTGAAAACACTGTTCTGCTTCCCGCCCCAGCAGACATTCCTTTTCTGCATGGTTTTATCTCCATTTCCTAATCCTCAAGCAGTGCCTACTTCTGTTCAGATTTTATTCTGCACCGTGCCCGCTGCTCCTGTCACTGCACAAGGTGCAAGGCAATGCTTCCCCTTCATCCCGCTCCTCATCGGCCACTTCTCTGCTTGCAGACCCTGCCCGTACGAGGGAGGGAAGGGTGGATGCCTTGGGTCAGGCTTCCACCCGTGCTGTCTGGAAATCCTTGGAGCTCCTCACTTAAGGAGCACTCTCTTATGGTAAATAAGTCTTTTTAAGGAAAAACATGATATCTAGCTGTTTTCTTCCTCTCCCCTCCTGCTCCAACCCCAGCTTTTGAGTTTTATTGATATAGTTTTAGCTGCTGTACACAGGGCTGTTATCTTATGTATCCTGTAACATGCCAGAAGAAAGCAAACCTACCTGAAAGATAATGTACCTGAGAAACACACAGATGTGTCGTGGCAAGCTGTCAAGAGTGCTGGCCAGTACCGTGTTTTAGATTAATGGAAAAAAGACAGGAGTACATTTTGTGCATGTAGTGTCTGCCGATGACTCAATATTTCAGCTAAACATATTTACCTGAATATTCATAGTCACTTAGGGGGTAGCTGGATCTCCTGAGCTCAGCTAATCATTCAAATTCTGTTAACTCCACCGCTTTTCTCCACCCCACAATACTGCTACTTGCAAGCTGTTTGCTATGTATCCTTTAACTTCTGGGGAAAAAAAAGAGGGGGCGGGGGGGGCAAAACAACGGGAGGGGAAAAACCCCCCAAACAAAAGAAAAACCAGAGGCAGCCCAGCTGTCTGCAGTGGGGAAAGGGGGTGACTGGGGGCACGGGGCTGGCCCAGCCGGCTCTCCGGGGGGACACGGTGCTGCGCAGGGACCCGCGGTCCGGGGCACACGCAGCCTGCCGCCCGGGGACCCGGCCTCAGCCAGGCACCGCTGGCGATGGAGCGGCACGGTTTGTTTTAGCTCCTGTTAAAGAGGTTACAGTCACCCTCCACGTCGGTATGAGGTGCGGGGATTGGGAAGAGGGCGAAAGCTGCTGGAGAAGGAGCAGGTCTGGGGGCGGGCAGAGCTGTGGCTGAGGGCTGGCCACAAGAGCCGAGCAAAGCGAGCCAGGCTTATTGTTAAATTGTGAGAGAATGGTTACATCTGAGCATTTTCCCCGAGAACAGCTACAAATAATAATTCTGGGATGTGTCTTGAGGCAAAGGCGGTATTTGTCACAGCATGGACCCAAAGGTGCCGATGTAAAACCAGGGTCTGCACGGCTTTTTCTGGGGTGTTTGAATGGCAAAATCCCACTTGTCTGATTTAAACGCTGCCTGGAAATACCAAGGAAGGCGCTAGGTGCTTCTGAGGCTGCAAACATGCCTGAGGATGACCCAGCAACCTGGGTGAGGTGCCCCTTTCCCACCAGAGGTGACAAACCCCATGTCATGTCTGAGGTCCCTGCCGCGCTCCCGGCTGGGGGTGGGGGTGGTGGTGCAGGACTCGGCAGCATCTGGGGCGAGACAAAGCTGGGTTGTGCCATTTCCCCTCTGGGAGGCTTTATCGGGGAACAGATGGTGCTGAGATGCTGTTGAATCTCAATGTCACCTTCGTTAATCCTCTGCGAAGTTTTGAGGTTTCTCTGAAAGCTGTGGCTGCCAACTTCGGCTGCTGCACGGAGCAAGTCCTAGTTTGGCAAGAGGGCCCTGGAATAAGAAAGCCAGGAGTCATTACAGGGTTTTTACAATAACAAACGTAAGTCCTGAGGTCTGGTTGGAATGTATTTGTATTTTAAAGGGAATTGAAGTTCTTCAGACAGCAAGAAGAAAAGTAAAGTTAGAAACTAAAAACAAAACCAAACAAAAATGACAAAAGAAAAAAAACCAACTCACTGAGCTTTTCCTATTGCTGGATTAATTAGCTTTAAAATTACAAAAGAATCAAAGAGACCTCCCTAAAGAGTGTGCTGGTGAAAAGGTGAGCGGTCAGCTGCCGGGGAGGCTGCAGAGGGTCGTTCCCCGGAGCCCAGCGCTGCGAAGGGCCGGCCTCATGTTCCAATGTTTGAGCGATGTCAATGTCACACGCGCTGACTGTAAAAAAGCTTTCCATAAATTCCTCTTGATTGCCTATCTGCCTACAGTTAATCAATTTTATGAACGCGGCTAATTAGGAAGTGCTGGGTTTGCTGCCCTAGCCGTGGCGATGGGCCGGTGCCTGTTGGCTGCCGCAGCGGTGCACAGAGCGGTTGCTGGGAGCGCAGGCAGGTCTGCCGCGGAGGTGACGGTTTTAATTAAATAGCAAATGGGTGGTTTGGGGTTTTTTATATTGGTGTCTGGTGTTATTGCTTGATGTTCAGCTGTTTTCATTGTCTGTGTGACGCTGAGGCCATCTGAGCCCTGTGCAGAGCCTGGCCCGCAGCCCCTCCTGGAGAATTGGCCACTGGTCATGGGCAAGCAGGGCCAGGGCTGGTGACGGAAGGTCAGCGGTGCTCTGGGTAAAGCTGTGTCCAGGCACGTGCAGAGCAGGATAAAAGTGCCGCTCCTTTCTGCTGGGCTGACCTGTCCTCTTTGGCGAAGCGTGTTTGACCCAGAAGGTCACCCGGGGATGCAGAGCCTTTGTTTTTCCTGCGGTTAGTGCCAGATAAGGCTCTGGGGTGCAGTAATGAAGGATGCTGATTTGGTAATGGAAAAATGTGGTCAGTAAGTGAAGTATTCAATCAGAAAACTAATAGTGTGTTCCTAATGAATCGTGGGAACGTTTAATGTGTTCAGCAGGAGCAGATGAGACGTTGCCCAGGAATGCTGCTGTAAAAACACCTAGTGCTGATCAAATGCAGGAAGACTTCAGGTTATTTGCTGGGGGAAATAAAAGTTACTAAACACCGCCTCCATTTTAAAGATTTCCTGATGCAGCCTTGCTGCAGTGGCCACTTACAGTTGCATTTGAAGAGTTTTTCAAAACCTGTCTATTTATATGCCTGCCATCATGCAGAGCTGAAGCCTGCCGTTCCAGATGTGTTTGGTTCCACAGACGCAGTTACTGTCATAAGAATCATCTAGGGATGCGAGCAAAGGGTTTTACTCTTTTCTGCGAAATCTTCATGAAAACGCTTAAATGTTACAAAGTGCAGACGAGGGAAAAGTTTGTGTGAACTGTGGCTTGCTGCTCAGGACCTGCGAGTGTTCCTGTGAGTAACCAGTATGTGTGACTGCACCCAAACCTGTCCTTAATGTTAAGGTTTCCGTTGCAACCATTGTTCACTACTATTTTTAATTCATGTTGTACAGCTAACAATAACCCGTAACGTAAGGTAACATGGATAAGTGAGAATGGGGTTTTCTCCTGCAATAGCAGTGTGGAATTTAATTCATGGGGACAGGGGGGGAAATGGGGAATAATTTAATCTCCAGGACATCCATTTGCAGTAACTGCTTGTATACCAGGTATCAGATTCTTCCTGTCTAGACCATCCTACAAAGGACAGATTTTCTCAGCTCTTGGCTCAGGAACAGGTGCTTCTATATGTGTGCTGAGACTTCCCTAGAATTTTAAAAACAAAACTGAGGAGCTGTCAAAATAAGCAATAATGCCGGCATTTTAAACCTGTGTGTTCAGCGCTTGAATAGGAGCTGATTTCCATTGGTGCTGCTGGCTCCGATCCGCCCAGATGGACTTCAGGCGCTCACAAGCCTGACCATTAGTGGAGATAAGATTATGTTCCTTCTGTAGTGAAAAGCTGTGTAATTTACGTAGCTAAAGATTCTTTAACTTTTTGATTGACTTTTTTCTTTAAATTATTCTTTTTTTCTTTAAGTCCTTACCTTTCCAATAGCTTCATCCCAGTAACTGCTAAGGAAAATCATGTTGTAGTCGATACAAAACTGCTTTACAGCAGTGCGGAATTGGAACAAAGCGTCTGTGCCCTGTCTGCCTTAACAGTGGTGCGGCTTGTGAATCCCCAGGAACACCAAATGCACCTAAAATACTGCAAACTGCCTCTGCCGTGTCTAAATTGGCAACAGCACATGCAGATCTGGAAGTATTTTCTTTCATGTTAGTGAGTAATGTCAAGCATCTATGTTTATTCTTCATGATGAAGCTTGCGCGCATGCTGTAATAACATGTATAGAATACTCTGTATGTGATGGGCATGACTACATGGCAGTAGTGATGATCTGTAAAGTGTTAGGACATAGGAAAACAATAAAAATAGAGACAAAACAGAGGGAGGATATGATTCAGTCCTATTGGCCAACCACCAAACAAGTGACAAGGAACTGTGTGGGGCATTGAGGTCCAGCTTGTAAAACATGAGAACGTATTGTGGAGATGTTATTTTCCACTCCGGCTCGGCAGCTGCCCCATGACCCCAGGCAGTTCCCTTCAATCCTGCGCTTTGCCCCCTGTGCTCGGCTCATCTCTTGCAAACACTTTGTTTCTTTCAATAGATGCTTAGGCATGACTCGACACAGGGGCTTGGTCTTTATTGAGGTCTATAAGCATTGCTAGAATTCATAGAATCATAGAATTGCTGAGGTTGGGAGGGACCTTTAAGATCATCAAGTCCAACCATTAACCTACCCTGACAAAAGCCACTTCTAAACCATGTCCCTAAGTACCCCACTACCCTTTTTTTTTTTTTTTTTAAACACCTCCAGGGATGGTGAATCCACCACCTCCCTGGGCAGCCTATTCCAATGTTTAATAACCCTTTCAGTGAAAAAATATTTCTTAATATCCAATCTAAACCTCCCCTGACATAACTTGCACCCATTCCCTCTCGTCCTATCACCTGTCACCAAGGAGAAGAGGTCAGCCCCCATCTCTCTACAACCTCCTTTCAGGTAGTTGTAGAGGGTGATAAGGTCTCCCCTCAGCCCCCTCTTCTCCAGGCTGAACAACCCCAGCTCCCTCAGTCGTTCCTCATAAGGTTTGTCCTCCAGACACCTCACCAGCTTTGCAGCCCTCCTCTGGACACGCTCCAGCACCTCAATGTCCTTCTTGTAGTGAGGGGCCCAAAACTGAACACAGTACTCGAGGTGAGGCCTCACCAGTGCCGAGTACAGGGGGAAATTAAAACATAAAAATTAAAACATAAGCCTTAATCTCATCTCCTGTGTGATACCTGCCCCCATCTGGCTGTGGCAGGGCAGTCTATGTAATCGAGGCGGTGGCTCCACTAGCCAAGGGATGTCTAGACACTAGATGGGATGACTCCTGAATCTGGCTGACTAGGTCAGTATTTGCGCTGGTAGAGATAAGAACGCAGTGGCAGACTGTTCACAGCGGGCTGTGTAACTGGTGGGGGAGCCGCTGGCAGCAGGAGTTGAGGCAGCTAACGGACAGGCATGTTTCAGGTCTGTATCTTGGCTTATCAGTGGGTACAGCCCCGTCTCTGCCATCCCGTCCCTAAGCGTCCAGAGTGAATTTAGTTTGAATGCAGACAGAGCACAGCCTGCTCGGCAGGCTTCTGCGGTTGTGGAAGGTAGAATCATCTCTGATCCTGAATCCAGGGCACCCTGGTTGTGTGCTGCGGCCATCTAGTTCTGCCACAAAGTGAATGGTTGCGTTCGTCCTCTTCAGTTCTGGCCAGTTCCATCTTAATTTGAGCTGTTCTTGTTGAGTCACTTTAAGCATTTGAGGAGACTTGAAGCTTCCCAGGTCTGATAAGATGATATGTTGTTAAACATGCACTAAATATCAAGTCATTACAATGGCTGGTTGCTCTCCTTTGGGGGGAGAGGGATGTGTGTACGCCCTGGGGGAGCAGTGGCTGTAGGTGAGCTCAACAGGTGGAAGGGGCTCGCTCAGACCTAATATGAAATAATCACCTCAAAGAAAAGCTAGATGGACTTGCGAGTGTGAATTTATTTGCAGTAATTTGCACTTTTACTCATTAAGGGCTGATTATTCTGATAACAAAGAATAAACTTTGCCATCAAGCCTCTCGAGTGGCTTAACAGTCCTTAATTAAACATCATAATTTTCTTTGAAGCAGGTAAATGTTATTGCGTATCACAGGGAGGCAAGCTGGGACTGCAGAGCAAACGAAGCTCGGCATGTTGAAGAGCTAAGCTTTGCTGCAAATGAACTTCAGGATCTGTATGTTTGCAGCAGAGGATAGACCTTAATCAAGGGGACTTGATTTTTCAACTTCCTTGTGCCATTTTTAATTTCTCTCTGGAAAAGGGGAATATCAAGCAGTTTAATTGTCTACTTGGGCTCAACATTTGTCTGATTCTTCACATTTTATAAGAAATTTGCATGAGAATAAATGCCTTCACGGCAAAGTAAGCACATAAGTTCCTAAATGAATAACTCAAAAACTTCTTGTGCAGTTGTGGAAGGGACAGTGTAGAGGGACCCCCAGACAACTCTGTCTTCTAAAAGAACCCAGCTCTACTTGTACTGGCAGCTCTAAGTCAGAAGACAGAGGATCTCTTAAGATTTTTCCAATACAAATGGCTTTTTCTAACAGGTGGGTTCCACCTCTGTCTCAGAAGGAAGAGGCAAGCTATTTGTTTGCATAATACTACTGCTGTAATTGTATTCAAAACACTCACAAAGTCATTCCCTGGCTGCATTTTTTGCCCTTGAGCCCCAGCAGTGCCCTGGCAGCAGAGCTCTGCCGGGTGCCCGGGGCTGGACGGGGGGTCCCCCGGGGTGGGCTGGGCTCTCCCCGTCCCCAGGGATTGGCCTCCTGCCCTGCAGCAGCCGCTCGCCATTCAGCACAAACCTTCTAAATTAAGGTGTATGCTAATCAGTTTCTTTATTTTCCTGTATCGAAGTTCTTGGTTGAAATGGAGGAGGAATTAACCGTGCGTTACAGGCTGTTATGGCCTAAAGAGATGATACTGGATCTACACAGCTGCTATGGCCATTAAGTGTAATAAAATCTAATTTATAGTTAGTGATAGAGTATAAAAGAATGACAATGGCTTTGACTGAAGACTTAATACTTACAGTAATACATGTTTGCACTTGAGAGGAGCTCAGGCTTTACTGCGGGTGCTGGTTTGACATCCTCTCCTGGTTACTCTAAAGAGGTACAGGTTTGCTGGGTGGTGGTCTGGTGGGGTAAAAGAGGGGTGCTACAACTGGCTACTAACTGGATTTTGTTCTGCTGTCAGAAGTAACACTCATCATAAGACACCAGAGGAAAGAAAACAAAGAAAATTGGTCTTTGTGGAAGGGCAGGCCACTGCTGCTAGGACCATGGTGAACAGAGTTGTGCTCTAGGAAATCACATCCAAGAGACACCGGCTCTTTACAAGGTGCCAGGTACCAAACTCTTATACTTAGAAAGCCTAGAAAATATGATTACTTTATGTTGGCAATATCACAGGAAAGCCAGATTAACCCCCCGGGACTGCGGAGCCAACTTAGGTTTACCCACCAGTGGCGTTTTTCCCTTCTATTTCCTAGAAAGACCCGGTGCGAGCGGAGGTGAAGGTTTGATCTGTGCCCATGGCAAGTCGCGTGTGCCTGCAGACATGTTGCTACGCTACAAATGCACTGTCAGCTTTTATTCCATGGTAAAGCTGAGAGGTCTTAATGTGCCTAAAACTGATATTTTTAAATATTAAACTTGAGATGGGCTTCAAAAAAGCTTTAGTCAGAGGAGTCATTTCCTCTTTCCCATTTAAGAAACATCAATCTGCTCAGCTGGTGGAGGATGTCCTGAGGTGGGAGCAGTCCCCTCTCTCGGCTCCCTGGCTCCCAGCCAACAAAGCCACCTCCAGAGCATGGCAGGGGGGTCCCGGCCGGAGGGACAGCGTGTGGCTAGTAGCCTCTGTGGCCCCAAGCCCCAGGAGCTCTGACTGCAGATGTGGGACCTGCTTCTCCTCTCAGTTACACTGCTTGGCCTTGGCAGACGTGCACCACTATCTGATTTATACCAGTTTTAGCAGGATGAGAATTGGCTCTTTCTACTCATGTACATAAATTACCTTTCTGGGGTCACAGTGATAACGAATTCTGAATAATATACAGAGTCAATTAATTAGAGTGCTGGTACTCTACTGAACTGCAGAAAGGTCACAGTCGTATTTACTTTTTCTACTGTTGAAGTGAGCAGTGAAAATCAGTTTTACAGTGCCTCCATGAGTTTGTTTATCAATGACTTCGAGGCATGTGTGTACTCTTCAGCTGTTACGCCACAGCGACTGGTATCTGAGTGACTGTTGTTGCTGTGGTTATTTGCAAACATGTCACAGCAGCATCATTTGCTGAGCCTCAAGGTTTCATTTACATGTTGTTTTATTTTTCTTAAAAATATGTCTCGAAAAGCCGTGATGGTAGCATGTTACAGAACAAACATACCTTCGGTGCTGTTCAGTTTGTCTTGTTTTTTCCATCCGACTCAAACTCCTCGCAGCATGATCAACTTGTAAACAGATTTTGTCTGAAGGAGCCGTGTAAATACTGGAGGTTAATAACCGCCAGTGAAGTTTGTGTACTTGTCAGCAGCTCGACTAGTGGGACAAAACAAATACTTCTGATGTAAAATGTGGTGATTAAAAGGTTCGGATTGACAAATATTTTTCTTCCATGCGTATTGAGCATTTGTGACGAGCTCACGTGCTAAACTATGCTGATAGTTCTGAAGAGGCCCCTGGATTTATTTCCATATGACAGAGTATAATCCATTCCCCGATTCTGTTCCGAATTAGCTTTAATGTTTGGTAAGGTCTTTAACTGCAAATATCTGATTTCTTATTCAATATTCAGATTTGCAAATGAAATAAATGATCTATTTACATGCATCAGTAGACCATCTGGTTCCATATGAGAACTCAACAAAGAATCTATTAATTGTCACACATGTTTATTCATCATTCTCAATTCATAATTCTTATAAATAATTAAATCAGAGGATCTCTTGCAAATAAACAAGCCAAATGATTATTTTGAAGCCCAACTTCCATACCTAAAAGAAAATAAAATTAATAGCTCATGTAAATATCCAAGAAAAGGAAAACATTCAATTACGTGAATACATAAAGCGCTATAATTTTCTGTAACTAGCTGAGTCCCTTTCATCTCACATTTAAAACCGTAATTACCGTCATCAGTAGAACATGCAGAAGACAACAGAACGAGAAAGCAATGTATAGAAATGAAGTTTTAGGGTAAATTACGTGAAAGCATCCAAGATGAGGTAGTTTATCTGTGTTACTCTTTGCTGTGTCTGTAGTCGTGTCCCTGGAGAGACGGCAGCGCTGCCGTTACACCCGTGTATTTATAAGCTTGGACTGGGCAGAGCATCAGAAGGCAAATGAGGGGTTTTGGGGTGTGAAGGGAGGCGGTGATGGAGCTGCAATGGGGGGTCTAGGGGGTGGGAGCTGTGGGAGGATGCACGGCCAGGGATGCCACTGCGCAAGGGGCGACAGTAACCGCTGGGGACCCAAACCAGCACAGGGCAGGCCCTGGAGGGAGCTGGGCATGCGTGGGGTGACTGCTGTGGGGACGGGAAGAAAATAAATGGAGTTATTTTTGAATAAAGCGTTGCGAGAAAGAGAGGATAAACTATTTTGGATAGTTTATGGCTGGTTAGGAGATATCTGTAATGGTCTGTGGGGTAACGTTGTAAAGGGGAGCACAAATTCCCTTTGCTAAAGTCTCTGGAAAATAAAAAATACAGGGATGATCGTGGTCTTTTGGGGAGACTTTGAGATACAACTAAATAGCATCTGTGCATCCCTAGAGCCACTGGAGCCTCATTTTTTTTTTCTCCCAGCCACTCCAAGCATTATTTCTGGAAATGAAGAGTCCTCGGGCACATAGTACTTTCACTGTGAGTGATTTCAAGCTGGAAAATGTGATTCATTGGAGCTAAAATGTAATTTCCAGAATAGTCATCTCTCACAGCTTATCTTCTGGAAAAAAAGACATTTCAGCATGTCAGCAGGTGAAAAGGTTGGACACCTGCTGCGACTCACGGATAGTGTTTTATTACGTTCACATTTCTTATTTTAACTTCATTGCCTGACATAGTCATTACCTTTTTCAAGGACATAGTTTTTAAAGGTATCGGGAGTCTTCTGTCCAGAGTATACTGAAACTCCTGTAATGTGAGACATAAAGGTGCCTAATGCGTCTCTTTCACTTTCATGCAGAGCCTTGGAAATGGCATGGCTGTGTTCGTTATGTACTTGTGGTTTGTCTCAAGTTCTTCTTCCAGGTTGCTGTAATTTTAAAAATTGGTATAGTTGTTCCTACTGCAAGGAAAGGTACGAAATTGGTAATGATTTATGGGTGTTCCCATATTTATGGGTGTTCTGATTTATTAATCCAAATTAGGACAGCTCTATAATGAGGTAGATTCTTCCTATCTGATATTTTTTTGAGTGTGCTTTTTGAGGGATATTTTTTTGATGGGTGCATTGGGGTTAGAATTTTCAGAAGATCTAAACCCTATTAAGTATTTGACTAGTCTAAGCCTCTAACAGGGCTGACAGACGTCAGCCTCAAATCAGAGGTCAAAGCCTGGGCCCTGGGAACGAAACTGTCTTTCCTGAAATCTCGGTTCAGACACCCATTCATCCCTCTCTCCCTCTGGTATTTCATCTCTTCATTCCAAGAGGGAAAAATAGGTGCTTTTTTCATCCAAAGTTGACAGTTTAACAGGTTCCTGTTATGATGCTTAAAACCTGTGTGCAATGTACCTTAAAAGTCGCAGGATTTACTTTCCTTGTGGCTGTATCAAGCAGTACTGATGGGAAACCACCTGATTCCTGCACCGCATTGCCCGAGAGTGAAATCCATCTCTGCTAATGAGATTGGTTCTCTGAGCCTGGCGGTTTGTAAGAGCCGGCCATAAAACGCTCTGGGAGAGGCCGTCTGAGCCACGCGTCTCTGTTACCAGGTACATAACCAGGAATCTTAATGAGCAAATCACGAACCACAGCTGCAAACTATGAATCATTGTCAGTAGGAGGCTTTTCTTTCCTTTGGATATACACTGGGTGATAGTTGTAATATGAATTTAGTCCCTCATTGATTTTTTCTTCCCTGCTTTAAGATTTCTCTGGATGTTTGTATAACACCAGAGTGGTGCCATGGATGGCCCTAAAATAGAAAATGAATTCCAGGTTCCCAGTCTTCAACCTCTGAGGCTCAGTTTCAATTGTACAAGAAAAACATTTGTCGATCAGACAGAAGAGGAGGACTGGCATGCGCCTCCTCTGTGCTTTATGCTTTTATTGAAAATATTCCTCCCTCCTCTGTCTCCACAAATCCCTGGGAGGAGCATTACGGTATTGCTGCCTTTTCATTGAACGTGGCTGCGAGAGAGAGAGAGTCAGGAAAACTTCTCGTGGGGGATTGGTGCGTGTGTTGGGCCTGGCGGGGGTGTCTCGTGGTTTTTACTGCAGCCAAGAGACGCTATTGCAGTGTTTCAGGCAGCGAGGCTAGAGAAAACCTGGAACAGGTTTTATAGAAAGATTTGTACAGCTTCTGAAGACAAGCGGGCACATGCTCCCAATTATTGTTCACCCGTAAGTTTGCTGAAATCTGACTCTGTCTCCTGAGTGACAAGTATAAACTACCGCGCAATTGTTTTTTCCTTTTTTAATGAACTCATAGCCTCATTTGTATGTTGAATGAGGAATCAATGCAATCAGACCTCAAAAAGGAGATATTCTGTATAGATCAGGCTGTAAGATATTAGTGCTGAAACGTCACCTTACATTCTGTCACCGTTTATAGAGGTAATGGAAAATATTGATTTCAAATGCCGCTGCCAAAATGTGAGAGCGTATTATAAAACTTGCTTGCTCTTGGAATTTCATCTCCCCTATGAAAAACTTTTTGAGGATGCCTGAATAACTACTCTGACGATAATATTTTCTCTTCTAAGCCTGGTTAATGAAGAAGTGTCCAAAAAACATATAAAGGTTTTTCTGGCTGCCTGTGATAGAGGAATAGGTAGTATCCCCAGGGCAGCAAGTACTGATGAAAAGATAAATAATTGATGCTAAGAAATTGATGTAAATCAGAAACTTTCGTTGCTTAGTATACACCAGTGAAGTTTTTTGTTTACATCAGTTCCTTAGCGTATGATTTCTTTAATGATGGTTTTATTTCTGAAGCTTCTCTAATAAAATATTCTCAGACATTGTATCCTAACAAATAGAAATTAATGGACGTGTTTATGAAGCTTGTTTTGTCATCAGGCATGTGGAAACACATCCTCATGGCCTCTACAGGTGTCCAGAACTCTTCCCTAAAAGCTAGAAATTGATTTAGTAGTAGCTGTTCTACAGGACAACGCATCAAAAGATTTCAAAAGCTCCCTTTGTGCTACGTGCAGAGCTAACTGAACAACTGATGAACAGCTCTGTCAAAGTGCAGAGCAGTTGAAATGAAAACGCTTCGTGTAATCATGCCGTCACCGCTGAAAACTTAATTTCTAAGAGGGGGAAGGTACTAAGGAGATGATAAATTCAGGTAATGTCAAACATCCCGTTTCAACATTTTTTGAATGAAATGTTTCGGTACTTCCTTTCAAATTGTCTTTTCATTTTTGGAAGACTTTTTTAAGGCTCAATTATCTTTTTATCTTTTTTTCATAAGCAAGTGTCAGGATATATCAGAGGCCAGTATTGTAAGGTTCAGACCTGGACATCTGTTAAATATGCCTCTCTCATACCTTGAGAAAATTTTCAGTTTTGAGATTCTGATGCTTAAGTTCTTCTCATTATTTCTTGATCATTTGTGAACTAAGGCGAAGAAGGTGTCCTGCCTGGCACTGCCCGTGAAGGTGTTTTTCTTGTCTTTGTTGTTAACAGTATTAGAGAATGAACAACCGACCTTAAGTGAAATAATGAAATACCCCAAACTTCACATAAATTCTTTTTATCTATTAGGAAAAAAAAAAATATTACTGGCTTCTTTCTTTTTCAACAAAAAGTTGCAGGTTTTCTTTGTTCCTTTGTGTCCTCTTTGTCTGGGCAAATGTTATCACTGTTAAATAAAATATACAGTGGTAAGCATAAAGTAGTGCTTATGCAAACTGAAACACCTGAAATGTGAGATTGTACATACAATGTCTGCTAACAAATTTGTGGTAACAGTCATAGTTTAATGGAAGGTACACAGGAGAGGGGAAAGGAAACACATTCTAGCCTGTAGCAATTACAGGAACTCTGGTGCTGAGCCTTGGGGCGGTTTAATGAGGTGACGTGCTCCGTAGCTGGGAGAAAAGCTGGAGGAAAGGCAGAGTGGTGTTAGGCGAGATCATTTGCTTAGTCTACTTGGAGAAAACCTTGTAAATGCCCGACTGGAGTTAGTCTGACATCGCACACGCCCGTGAGCATCCCGGGATGGGCGGGCTGGGAGCGGCAGGGAGGCAGCTTGCCCCAGCGTCCCCCTCCCCGACGACGTAGTGCTGTTGGGTCTGACGCTTTCATTTCTTGCTCTTGCCTGGTGACGGGAGTGGGGGCTGCCGAGCCACGTCCCTGCCCTCGGCTCAGGGGTCAGGGCTTGCCGCACTGCAGTGAGCAGCGGGGCTGTGTGTCCTCGAGGGGCTGGACCACATCGTGGCCAATTTCTGTGCTGAACCGACCTCCCGGTGTGACCATCACCCGAAGCAAAACTCACACCTGCCTGCAAAGAGCATTTTATGGCTGCGATGTGAAAAGAGAATAGCGGTTCTTCCTTCTGCAGACCCAGTTCTATGCTCTGCCTGGTGAATTTTGCTCAATTGAGCCCTTCGGCAGCAGTGAGCAGACTGAGGTATGAAAGAGCAGGTGTAAATTTGTCACACTCGGTGTCATAACCCCAGCTGAAAAGATGCTTCAGATCACTAATGAGCTGCAGACTGAGCACAGCTTTATTCCCCACTCTTTTTTTTTTTTTTTTCCACCCCATACCGTTTCCAGAAATGGAGCCTGTCGAGTCCTGCCTGGTGCGATTTCTCCACAGGCCTCCTTGCTGCGGGAGTCTGTCCCTTGAAAGTGGGTTCTGCTGGAGCACAAACTAAGCATTACCCACCACTCATAGCCTTTCCACTCGCTCTCGGGGACCGGGACCAGCCTCATCTGGCAGGAAGATCGCTGAACCATAGCTCACACGGGTATTTGGGTACAGAGCTGCTCCTGCTCTGGTGATAGACATCAGCGATGTCTAACTGTCGAGCATCTCTCTCTTCTTGTGCCTGTGCAGAGACAGGTGGAAAACGGGTTGCGGTCTAACTACTGAGCAGTTTGGGTTCCTGTATTATTATCTGCTGTGTTCAGGTTGACTCATTCCAGGATTATGTAGGCATTTTATTCACTGTGTTATTACTGGAAAGTTCCTTCTGCAGCGGCTTGGAATATAAAACTGAAAATATTCTGATTGTAAACTGTCTAAAATAATATGCTGTCTGTCGTAAAAGCAGGTTCTGTCTGTGCAACACTAATTCCACAACTGCAAAAGCCCTAGTAAGTGTTCAACTCGTTCCTGCCACCATGTAAGTGGTTTTGGTAACTGCCAAAATTGAGATTCTCATCACAAAAAAAATCTATAGTCTGCCTTCTCTTCACGTCTAGTTTTTTTTTTTTTTTCTTCTAGTTGAAAAACAGTCTTTTAATGCATTACTGCTGGATGTTTCAGGAATTTTCTCCAAGATTATGACAATCCAAGAATTTCAAATATGTGGGTGGTTATAAACTATCTCTTGAAATGTGCCATAAAGCAGAAAAAGGAGCCAGAATTTGTATTATTTCATTGCCCTGCTACACCTCAAAGGAGCTGTTGTCTGAGGGGCACGCGACTGTCGAATTAAAATTAAGCTGAAGAGACTTCAGCAGTACTGGGAGGGATCTTTTTGTGGTTTTTAGCCTAATTTATCCCTTCTACCCAGGTCTTCGTGTTGGGTTTCTGAGTTGTGAATGCCATCATTGGATGGTGATGCCTTGATATTTAGAGAAGCATGTCAAATTGTGATTGCTTTTCCCTTAAGAGCAAAACCGATGTACCTGAAGAGAAGGTTTCCCTCTCTCAGAATTTCTAGTCTTTGGTTTAATAGTCAGTATGGTTTTTTCCTCACCGCTAGCTCCTGGCAGTGCGAGGAGCTTTGAAACACAAATATTTATGGCCAAGGCAGTGTTTGGATTAGA
Source organism: Rynchops niger (assembly GCA_013400035.1). Taxonomy (NCBI): domain Eukaryota; kingdom Metazoa; phylum Chordata; class Aves; order Charadriiformes; family Laridae; genus Rynchops; species Rynchops niger. The sequence continues at coordinate 353,389 of VXBH01007977.1, forward strand.
GACTGAAGAGTGCGGATCAGCTGTGTTGCTTATCTTTTTAAGAGAATGAATATTCCAAGCATGGGTATACTCTTTAGATAACATCTCACAGCTTTGATTCCACAGAACACACTTGATTAAAAAGTAGCCCAAAGAAAGAAGAGGTTCATTTTACAGCTTCCTGCAAAGATACAGGGTTTGGCACCACTCCTCAGATCCTTGGCAAGATATCCCAGGATGGGAAAGAAAGGTTAGGCGTATATATACACTTATACGGTAGTTGTTATGATCAGAGTAGCACCTGAATGCCAGAAGCGATGCGGGGCTCAGGTCCGCAGGGGCCGAGGGAGGCAGCAGCCGGAGGCCGGGCGCCTTGCTCAGCCACGGGGAGGGAGCGTGATGCCCGGGGCCCTGCTGCGCGGCCGGGCACTGGGATGGGAAATGATTCCTGACCCCGTATCCCATCAAAATCCACCCAAAAAGCAGCTCCGCTTTGGGAAGTGATTTGTATTTGTTCCCTGGGTAAACAGAGAACTCTTTACCGGGTTCTGCCTGTCCAGCACCTTTTGGGCGCTTTTAGATTAACTTTTAGAAAAATAATAAAAATAATGGCACAGCTAATTAATGCCCTAGGAATTCTATAGAAGGCCTTATGACACCTACATTAATACCAAATGAGTTCATTATGATTAATGTTATTAAAATAAATGTCATGGGAATGAATAATGGCTTGGTCATTATTTTAAAGTGTTGCTACTGGATCTATAAAAGCTAATGACTCAATTCTGGGGAAGTAATTCTGCATGTTCACGTCTAAAACCTGTGGAGAATTCAAACTTTTCTGCAAAAAATAGCCATGAAACAATGTGCATTCTCTGAAAAACAGAACATGCCTTGCCTTTGGGAAGGTCTGGTTTTCCTATGGCTGAAAGGCGGGATGAGAAGCTCTCTGACCAGGGAATATCTTTGTGCTTGATGATGTTTTCAGAATTGCTCATGCTGATTTGTGTTTCAGTTTTCATCAGGCCAGATTAATTTTTTGTGTGTCCGTGTGGCACATGACTTGGGAAGAGAGAATTTTGGCTGGTCTTAGCACAGCATCGCTCAGCTTGAGCAGATCCCCTCAATTCAACCTCTGCTGGGAAACCTGTTGGGGTTGGGAGAGTCTCTGTAGCTGTTGTACCGCATTAGCTTTTCTCATCTAATTTTAAGCAATTACTTCCAAGTACTTTTTGATTACACTTCTATCACATAAATGCTTCCCTCCTATTTCTTGTTGTATGCATGGTTACAGCTTAATCGCGCTCTTGGAGATTGCGGGTGTGAGATGTGCTGGAGGTGGCAGCGTGACCACGAGCCTCCTGCTGCAGCAGGAGGATGTTTGACACAAAACCATCCCATTTGTCATGAGACTGTTGGGTGCAGCAAAAGAGTGGGGAGCAGGGTCTTCCCTCTAAGAGACGAAAAGTAACATGTTTGTAAAGAAACTAGGAATTTAAATCACGAAAACTATCATTTGAATTATGAGCAATGCAGTATAAAATAGCCGTGCACACAAAACCAGAAGTGGTGAAAAAGATTGCATCTGCCAGGCAACTGGTCAAAGTCCTCAGAAGCAGTTACCCGAAGGGGATGAGGAAGCTGCCAGAGTGGCGTTGCCTTCAAGATGTATCCCTGGTTTTTGGAGAAAAGGCTGCTGGCTGGCCAGCACCGACTTGCCAGATTAAAAGTTGTTGTCAACTCACGACAAGTTGGGTTTATCGTGCAGTAAGAAGCGTGCTGAATATGTAAATCCCATAGAGGATGCCCCAACCTTGAGAAAGTCATGGCCAGTGCCCACAGACATCCCCTGGCTCTGCCCTAGCTCCCCTGCATGCTCCCACCAGGGGAATCGCTTCTGCTCGTCTGCCTCCGAGTGTGCGCTGGTTCAAATCCTCTTCTGAGAACGTATCAGGGTTACAGGGGAGCTCCCCGTTCCCCGGGAGCCTGCCCACGTGCGACACAGCCCTCCCTCCCCCAAAGCCTGGCCGAGACTGGATTTTGTTCACTCCAGCTCTTCTCATTGCTTTGGGAGATTACTCAGTATTTATAATAAAATATTAATGTTTGAAAATTGCTTTAAAGATTAGGAACTGATACTCATTTCAGAATCTTCGCGTTCTGAGGGAATCTTGAAGGAGTGAAAATGAAGCCTTTTGGAGAAGGGTGTGCAACAGGACAGTGTAATAGAGCTTCAGGTTGCGTGCTTTTGTAAAGAGCTAAGAAAATATTAAGTATTATTGTCATTATTCATCGATTTGCGTAGCATTTTTGTGGCATCTACAAAATTGTGGATTTATGTTTAAAACTGAAGCATGGTAATTCATGGGAATCAGTTTACCAACCAGTTAAAGTTAATCCAGTCCTAATGTAAAAGCATGTTCTGTTCATTCAGAACAGTTGGAAGTTATGTAGAATGGCAGAAATTGGAATTTTGCTGGGTTATAAGAGTTGATATGAGATTGATAACGACATAAATAGTCTGCTTTTTGTTTTTGTTATGTATTGAAAGTGCTGTCTTTTCATTATTCACCTCTTTCTTTGATTTTTCCAAACACAGTACAGTAGTCTTAAAAACACCATAAACTTGTCTTTACAAAAAAGAAAAGGCTAAGAATGAAAATATTTATTATTGACATTTTAAAACCAATTATTTTTAGTGCTGTGCTTTTTACCTATGCAATTCTCTTCAGCAACTTGTGAAGCCTTAGGAGATCTTTTTTAGAAGCTTCATTAAAGTCTCAGCTGGAATGAAATATTTAGCTGAAAGATGTTTCCATATTCTTCAGTCACCCCTTAATGAATCATCTTTGTTAACCTACTCGGAGACATCCTGTTTTATTCAAGGTCTACTTTTAATTTTTCCCTTTTGGCTTAATATAATATATGTAAATTCATTTTTGGTTTATAACCCAATCAGTTAAAAAAAACAACCAAACCACCTTGCTGCCACTGATAGTATTTAGATTGTAGGGATAACGGAAAGGAAAGAGCCTGTTGGTGATGCTCTCTTGGAGGAAGGACGGCACGCGGCATGCTGGCGGGGCAGCGCCTTCCGTCGCTTCCCTTCTCCGCGAGGAGCCAGGAGAGAGGGAGCCCCTGCCCGGAGCTCTGCCAGGGCAATGGATGGAGAGCAGCACCTCCTCCACAGAGGTGACGCTATCCTTCAAGTGTACCATAAAAAAGACGTAGAACATGATGAGAGAGATCAATATTTGATTCCAAGTATTGCCAAACCAGCGCAGTAAAGTTTAAGAGTCTTACTGTGAAGTTAAAATCACGAGAGGTGTAAGAAACGCAATAAGGGATAAAATAGATGTAATTGATGTAATTATTTTTAAAGCAATGCATTTGCTTGGTTGCAAAACTATTTTCACTGTGGTGACGTAAGGTCTAATTAATGAAATGACATTGGGAGAAGAGGTAGCAATCTGCAGAGTCTGCATTTTCCTGCTGCTGATGTAATTGTGCTGCAGCGACGGAGCAACACGCTTTAACCCTGACAACGCTGCTGTTTTCTAAACAGCAGGGTAGGGGACGCGCGGTGCAAGACGTGCCTGAGCTGGAAATTATGATAAAGTTTGTTGACATTACTGAGTTAACCAGGTCAGCAAGGGTAAAAGCTGACTGTGAATAAATGCAGAAGGTCTTCCTAATGCCAAATGATTAGGTGATGAAAGGGCAGGTGAAATTTAGTGCAAATTAATGGAAAATTAATGTAAAAGGGGAAAGAAATCCAGTCTGACTTGTAGAAATACACAAATGGGATTTAGGCTGACTGGTTCCACTGAAGGATCGGATCTCAGGGCTGCAGGAGATAGTTTTACAAAAATTTCAACTCGGTGCTCAGAGGTGCTCACAAACCATGCAGAGGATTAGGAAAATTAGGAAAGGGAAGGAAAAGAGCATGGAATACGTGGTTATGCCATTGATGTATCTTGGATACTCCTGTATTAAATAAGAGAATCTGTAAGTAAAAAAGGTATGGAGGGAGTTATTGAGGACAAAAGTTGTGTAATTTTTATTTAATTTTTAAAGGAACATCTGAATAGGTTAAGGCTTTTCAGCCTTGAAGAGCGATGACTGATGGGGAATAAGAGTGGTCTATAAAATCATCTGTTTCATGGAGGTGATTCATAGGAAACAAGTGTGTGCTGTAGAACTAAGAGTTAGCAAATAAAGCTAGCAGTTTTGGACAAACCATAGTGGTTTCAGAGTGTGCTCTGCAGCTGTAGAGCCTCTTCCCAGAGGGTGTCACGGGGGCTGAAGGCTGACGTGGACTCAGGAGGGATCTGGGTAACCTGGTGGAAGAAAACCCAAGGGGTTTTAGAGACAGGTCACAGAGTCCCTGTGTCCATCCAGGTGACTGGGCCTGTGGACAGGTTGTCCCAGCCCTGCCACCCTTCCCTGGGCCTCTGCGGAAGGCGCTGGGCACCACAGGGAGAGCAGAGAGAGCTGGTGTGACCTGCAGCAGCTCTTCTTACACTGTAGGAAAATCAATGCAAATCTTTTAGATGAATAGTGGCTGTAGGGGTTAAGATCTGCAGATGAGTCTTCTCAAGCCTTTCTTCACGCTCTACCTCCTCTGCCCAACATTTAGCCTGAAGGTGCACCAGGTGTCCCAGGTGGAGAGAAACGTGACTCTGCGGCACTGCCAGGAATTTTGCTGACGTTCCTTGGTATTTCGCAAAATGTTGGAGTCTCTTCTGGCTATAAAATTCAGGCTCCTTTGAACTCAGCTTGGGGGAGGGACAGGATTTGAGACAAGTGCTGCAAACTGCCCGGAGGGGAGCAGATGGGATTGTGTCCCCGTGAGTCCCTGCAGCCCGGCGCTCGTGGCTCCTCCTGGGGCTGGGGGGGCAGCCTCGGTCCGTGTCCAGCAGCGCCGCGGCTGGGGGATGGAGCCCAACAGGTCCTTAAAATCAAAATGTGTGTTATATGCTTTATTGTTGCTAGGGCCTAAAACCTTCTAATTTCTAAGTAGGTGTTTAATTTATTTTCCTTTAGATTTTTTAGCTTTAAGAGACATGAATCGTTCAGTTCCATTTACCAAAAGGGCTTTGCTCCTGGGTTTTGTTTCTGTGGATATTTGCAGCAGTTATCTACAGCGAGTGGGATGCTGTTACTGCTGTGTTAAGGGGCAAGATGCTGGTAAGGGAAGCTGAGAAAGCTGATTAATTTGGGGCTTGTAAACCACAGAAAGGAGTCACACATGTTGATGAGAATGATAGTGTAGGTACCAGCAGAATGAGAACAAGAGGTTTAAGAAAATGAGGTTTGAGATTGAATGATATGTTGTAAAAGGGTGCAGCAGTAGTGATGGTTGACAGAAATTAGTTGCAAACTCTTTCCTCATGGTTTCTTGACGGCGCAGAAATATTAAACATAACTAATGGATATGGCAATCCCTCTTCTAAAGGTCTTCTCTTTGTGCTTCACCAGGGAGGGCTTATGTCTATGCAGACATAGACAGCTATGTGCATGCCGTGCCCCCAGCTTGGGATTGTGAACCATAGGGAGGAAAAGGATAAGGAACAAATATTCATGTGTCTGATGTATTGCCAAAACTAGAGGTTGATAATTTAGTCTGCTGCCTAACAGCTTGATAGTCTACAAAAAAATGCTGCTTTTTTCCACATACAAACAGTAGAGCGCACTGCCACGGGTGCTGGGAAAGCTGAAGAAATAAATAGGCTCACCTTAGTTATTAAATACGATGGCTGGCATTCAAACCTAGGTCAAACATTTCATTTCTCAGATTTACTACTGTAGAATCTCCAGTTATTTCTATGATTTACGTAGCTGTCGTAAACGCTTTTGTCTGTGGAAGCCTACAGACGTTACACTCTCACAAACCTTTGAGTGAAGCCATAGATATTGCTTCAAACTGGAGCTTTTTGTTGGAACACCAGATCCCTTTACCTGCTTCTTCTGGGGGTATTTTGTCATCTTGCACCTAAGCTACCACCGTAATATTGCCGTCTGTGCACGTCTCCTGGTTAGAGCCAATCACATTATTTTCTGTGGATAACACGCCGTTGGTCCCCGATGCTTCACCTCTGAGCTTGTGCTTGATGACCGGTCACCAAAGCAACAGGTTTCATAGAGTTAATGTGGAAACAGCTCTTTTTACGCAAAAGGGAACAGTGTGTGAACCGCATCTTGAAACAACAGCATTAGGATGTGCCAAGAGGAGAGGTACCTGTGGGGTGCTCGGGACTGAGCCCCATCCCTGCATCCTCCGCTGAGATCAGTCTTTCGGATGGGCCAACAAAGTTCTTCCAGACACAGACTCTTTTCTGCCTTAAAACAGGATATAAAATACGTTAGTGATTTTGTGCATTCAATACTGCCTGTCCGCCCTTACATGGATTTCTTTACAATTTCTGGTCACGCAAAGAGCTGCATCATTTACAGGCAGGATTCACAGGAATGCAGCTCTGCTGCTAAGGAGCAGCTGGAGGACACACTTAAATAAAACAGAAATCCTCCTCACAAGCTGTTTCATGTTATCATGAAGGTTTAGAGATAGAGATAAATCCTTTCTGACCTATGTGACCCAGTTGGCAAGCAATGACACGTTCCCCCTGGGCCTGGACCCAGGTTCTTTTAATATTTCTGAAACTTCTGGAGCATCCCTCCCTCCTCGTGGACATGACTAAGTACAAAGGGAATTTAATCTCCTTCTCTTGCAGCTCCAGTCTCCCAGGGTCTGAATTTCTTGCTTTCTCTGTAGACTGTGTCTGCAGTCTCTCTACAAAAGGGAGACTTCTGCACACTGAAACTGCTCCTAAATTCACCCGGTAATAAATCATTCAAACCTGACTGAGTCTGGAAAAATCTTTGTAGCTATGACATAACACGACACAAATCCCTGGCTGTGAATACAGGAGCGTTGTTTCTCTTTGGGAGCGGTGTGGGTGTTGAAAAGGGTTATTCCATGTTGCAACTCCCCCACTTCCAGGTGCCACTAACAGGGAAATGGGATTTTCAGAGTCTCGGCGTACCAACCTGTGCAGATCCTGTGCCAAGCCTGCGCCAGCAAGTCACTGCTATCAGCCAGCTCTTGGTTGTCCATGGCCCGAGACCCTCCCATTGCTTCAGGTTCCTCCAGGCCAAACCTCAGCCCAGGCCCGAGTGGGACACTGGGAACAACACCTGAGGTTTTTGGCAGGTTGCTTTCCGGTCCCGGTGTGTCCTTCTCATTCCTTACACTTTGCCTAAATACTCTGCTTGTGGGAAACAAAGTCATTTACTCTGCAGCCAGTTCTGTGAAACCTGTGCAGGACACGTGACAGAAATTCCCCAAGATCTCTTTATTTGCTTAGAACCATCCTGCCCGCTAATGTTTAAGATGACTTTTTTTTTTTTGAGATAGTTTTGTGATTTTTATTTCCCTTTTCAGGGCCCCTAAACTGTATGCGCCTGACCTCATATTTCTGTTATTGAATGTTTGTGGGATGCACAAAGATATTTTATAAGAGACCACATTCGACAGGATGTTAGCACAGGTATCGCTTAACGTTGCGTGTTAAACTATTGAAGCAGCTCTGCAAGGGTTCAGCTCTTCCAGAGAGTCATGTTACCGAAAGAAAATAACAATGAAGAAATAGCTGCACTCCAGATGAAGAATGGGGAAGGGGGTGTCTGGGTATAGGGGTTAGAAATGATAGATAAGCAAAACAAAGCTTCGAAATCAAACCATCCAACAGGATTAAGGCAAAAAGGCGGGTGAAAAAATGCTCCCGCTTCAACAGCGTGTACGTTTTTTAGACTGATTTGAAAAAATTGAGTTCAACAGGCTCTTACGGGCTCAGTAATTCAACACAGGCTGCTGCTCTTGCTTGCTGAAAAACCTGCGCAGAACTTGGTAGGACAAGCAGGGAAGGGTGTGGGATAAATCACTCGGTATGTTTTGCATATGTATAAGCAAAAAAAAAGCTAGACAGAGAGTAGCATGGCTGTGAGAGCACTTTTAAAGAATCCATTAAGTAGCATATGCCTCTAAAGCTAATCCCCCTCGCGCCGTGGCCAGCACGCCAGCCGGGGAGCGGTGTCAGCGTTCCCCACTGCAGGCGGGTGCACAAACTGGGGAGACCAAGCCAGTGTTTGCGCGGCGACGGAGGCACAGCACGCTTCGAGCGCGGCAGCTTTTCCTTCCTAAAGCAGTTACGTTCCCAGAAAAGCCAACAAAAATCCTCATGCTTGATCTTTACCAAATTACAGTCGAGGATGGATTTCGAGTGTTTTGCTGCTTGCAAACGCTTCCACCCAGCTCTCACTGTAGTATTGCAGGGCTCTTAATGAGGCATAATGACTAAGTTCAGGCTTTTTTAGGAAGGATTTTGTGGTGCCGCTGCCAGCTGTAATTGATGGCTGTTTGAAGGAGCTCAGTCAGGGCTCTGATTAGGTTTCGGAAGGAGCTGCCCGAAGAGGCGGTGGCAGGGGGCATTTCCCGCTGCCGCTCCCCGTCCCCGCACGGCACCCGCCGAGCGCTGGGGCTGCACCGCGGGGACTGCTCAGTGACGGGCTGCACAAGGGGATGTTTTCACGGCTTTGCCGCTGCCAGCGAGCCCGGCCTGCGGTCGGGCGGCTGATGGGCTGTCTAGACAAGCACACCTTCGAGGAAGCCATGTTCTTCTGGTTCCTATTTGATTACGAGACGGGCTTTTTCATCTGAAATGTAAACATGCCCCTGAACGGGGCGGGGGGGGGGGAAATCTGCTGTGGCATTTCTTGTATAAAAGCCCCTTTTTGCGAAGGGGTGATTTGGTTCATATATTTCCACTCCCCACCGCGGATATATTTTCAGCTTTCCCATTTGGGCATTAGGTTTCCTGTAAAAAAGGGTGAGATGAAAATGCTGAGCCCCTCAGAAAGTGCTTGTATTTAGCAAAGAGCCGCAGCTGTGCAAATAGGAGGCCTCACATGGAACAAGTGAACTGAAATCCACCTGGTTTGATGGCGCCCACTTCCCCCGTCCCGCCTCGGGCTCCCTGTGAGAGGCAGGAGCGAGGTTTGCCGCCAGGATGGGAGCTGGCATGGCCCTTGGCATGGCCATGGTGTGGCCAGTGCTTGCCATGGTAAGCAATGGCTGCCAGCACTTTTGCCAGGCTGAAGGTTGTTCTGGGTCTGAAAGGACGAATGCAGTGGGCGATTCCTCTGACCAGTGTGAAAACACACATTAATTTCCTCATAACTGAGGCGATATATCCCAAAGGTGAGGAGAGGGGGCTCTGGATCATGACACGAGGCTTTGCCCAGAGGCTTCACCACGGGCCCTTGTTGGGTGCTGCTGGTCCATCTGTCTGCTCTGGCTGGCCTTCTCCTCGCCCATCTCTTGCCCCGGGCACAGGGTGCCTTCCCGGGCAGCTCCAAAGGCACGCGCGTTGCTGTGTTTGCTGTAGACAAGGGTATTGTCTGTGCATAGACAGGGCACAAAGAATTTCATTTGACAAGTGCGGCTTGGGAAGTCTCAGGGACTTCACAGAGAACTAGAGACAACTCCTCCCGTTGGATCTTTGTATTTCCCCTTGCCTTGCTCTACCGTATCTGAAGTAGAATTGAACTGAGAGGCCGGGTCAGAGCTACCTATGAGGTTTTGCATTGTCCTGGAAAAAAACGGACATGGATGTTAAGTCTTCCCCTTCCACCTCATGCCGAGCCCCTGTGAATGGCCCATGTTACGGAACCTCCAGGAACCCAACAAGTGCGCACAAACGCCAGCCCAGGCAGCTCTGCCCCCCCTGCACCCCCGTACAGGGGCTGGCCACCGGCAGCCAGTTCAGGGGGATGTTTCTGCTCACTGAGAGAGGAGCAGACCCCTGGGTAAACCCAACAGCTTCTCTCCACACGGGGTCTGAAACAGGGTAAGTGGGATGCAGCATCTAGAGCTAAACAAACAAGAGCTTTTCATTTCCAAATGGGCTCTTTTCCAAGCTTGCTTTGGTTTGGGGAATATGTGTTCTCTGTGGCTTTTCTGAAGACTTTTGTTGCTCTTCTGTTGACCATCCTACTTTTGTTTATGAAATTAGTATGGTATTGAATTTCATATGTTATTGACTTGTTTTGAGCACGTCTTAGCCCTAAGCGAACATATGGTAATAACGTAAGATCAGAGCCAAGAAAAACACAAAAATTTTCTGTGTGTCAAGAGGGGGACAGCACCCACCTTGCTGGGTTTGAAGGAGATAAAGAGATCTCCAGTCTCCAGACTTGCCCAATCTTTTCCAGCACCAGCGCGATTCTGCCTCTAGATCGGATCAGCAGTGCTATGTATCACAGACTTCCCTGAGTTTTCCCTTTGTTCACCCAATCTACAATATAAAAAGAGTTTCTGTGAGATAGCTGTAAGTCCAGACATAAATACTTTTGTATTGCAAGAAAAAGAAATTAAGGTTATGAAAAATCAGAACTTAAAAAAAAAAAAAGTCAGCTATATCACTGAAGGACAAGAAGGTATTTTGTTAACCTTCATAACATACAACTCGGAAATTGGTATGAGGATTGAAATGCAGCACAACAGCAAAACTGCTGCGGGTGCTTTTCATAAAAATCAGCTCTAGTTATTGAGTTATTATATCCATTTGAAGGGTCTTTTAAAATATTTATTATGTAGTCCTACCTGTAAAATGAGTGTTGTCATTAAAAGTGTCTGAATATTTGTTCCATTAGACTACCCATGTTTATGTCAACAGAAAACAGAAATAAAAATTATTCTTTTCTCGCTCGTTTGACGGCAGGCTTGCTCCCTTGTTGATGGGGTGTTTGATAGATTTTGGATGTTAGCGAGTGGAATGGGTTTTACAGAGCTCAGTAGAAAACCCTGGGTTTAGATCAGTCGTTTT
>VXBH01007977.1:364294-425885 GCA_013400035.1 Rynchops niger
AGCCTGGAGCTCTTTGTTGTGAGTTTAGGCCCACGGAAAATAATAGTTTTGCTATCTTTAGTTGCCTTTCATGGTCCCCTGCAGAGTAGCTCCTAACTCAAAAAAGGTGTACTGATGACAGCCACAAAGCCGTAGGTGTTCTGGGCGATGCTGAAGAACGCAATAGAAAATTATATGCCTTTGAAAAAATAGTGAACTCTATTAAATTTATATGACTTTTAAATAAACTTCTGGGGCAACCTATTAGTTAAGGGTATTAAATTTTATAAGGCTTCCTTGTGAGAGCTGCTCCCGCTGGCAGACATCTGGAGGAGAAGCGGCGGCAGAGGGGTGCGCAGGGGCAGGGACGGGGCCAGCGTCGCGCAGACGCCACAGCACATCTGCCACAAACGCCGCGGTGCCGGGGGTCTGCGCAGCCCCCTCCTGCCCGTCCCCGACCCCCCCAGCACAGCACCCTCAACCCAGCGCTCCTACCAGTCCAAGCCCCCCAGCTCAGCCCGGGCCAGATTATCTATTCCTGACCGTTTGCAAGAAAGGATTTAACCCCCAAAATAACAACAACAATAATAGAAAATCGAAGCAAGGAAATAAACGGTGCCGTGTTCTGTCAACAGCAGCGACGCTCTGTGGGGAGAAATTAACTCCCAAAGTGTACTTGCCCTTTGTGTCTGATTTTAATCCTGTGTATTTCTATCAGTTTTAATAAGTAGATTTATATTGGGCACCAAATGTTGAAATTGCCTAAACTTGAAAGGCCTGCCCATGAAATGAGTCGGAATAGATTCTCTGTGGAACTTACTGCAGTGCCAATAAGGATTAATTAAAACTCAAATGTTCTTCATTGTGTGTTAATTGAGGAATTGTTATTCAGTCAACCTTCTTGATTTTTCTCTGTGTTAAATAATCATGGAAGTATTTCACCTAGTCTCACTGTTTATTCAACCAATTAATTAAGGGAGGGGATATTCTGCATTTATTAGTATTTTAATTGGAGAATTTTATTCCCGGTGGCCTAAACATCTACATATGTTCAGGTTTTGTATTTAGCTTTTTTATCTTCTAAATGACCAATGTTCCTGGTTGTACACACTACAGACTAAAAAAAAAAAATCTTTCAAGTACTCTGTACAATTGAACTTCATTAGAGCTTGAAAACCAGGGGCCACGCTTTAATCTCAGCTGTGCTTATGTAGGTCTGAAGTAATTCCCCACTATAATAATGGATTTACTTTGAGCTGATACTGCAATCGAGATGAGAATCTGGCCCCTGTGGTTTAACTGATTAGAGTGCACGTTGTATAATGGCACTTAACAGTTGACAGTTCAAAACAATACCTTTAATGGTTGCTGATGTACAAAAGTTCAATTTATAACGTATACACAGTTTAGCACGTGCCACAAAATTTAAATCTCCATAAACAGAGTCCTTTCATAGGGCAAAACATGAGAAAAATCTTCACGTTATAAGGACAAAATTGCTGTGTATTTCCACGTGCATAGCTTTTTCCCCCACGTGACCATCCTCTGGATGACATTATCATGTCATTAAAAAAAATCCAAACTTGTGGACCCCAGAAGCAAGTCCAGAAAGCTGCCGACTTGCACATTTTACTCTGTTTTATTTAAGAGAGAAAGTCTGTTCTGGTAAGGAAACAGGAAAGCTAATTCCCAAACTAAATAAGCTTTTCTTGGAGATCCTGTGCAGGTGCGCCGTGGTTCGGAAGAAGCAGCAGGGCAGCCCCAGGGAGGTGCTTGTGCCCCACTTCCCGGGGCACTGAAGGGATGCTGGAGCACAGGTGCTGCCCCAACGAGCACTCCTACGGGTTTTTTGTGTCTGTAGGTGTTATACTTCATTTTTACACCTGAAAGTAGGAAAAGGAAAACAGAAAAAGGAGCAAAGTGACATCCTTCAAGAGATTTATTTCCTCGAACCATAATAGATACTTACAACTCTGTAATGGAATCAAAGTACTTCAATATTTTTGCGGCATCTGCTTTTCTTTGCTGCGCTCTGTTGTGAATCAGAAGGCAAAAAACACCAACACAGTTTTCTTGCTGACAGTCTGTATTCTTTGTGCTCCATTTTTTTCCATCTTTAGTATTCTTCAATAACCCTACAAATACGTTTTTTTCTCCTGACTTTACCCAGACTTTTTATTTCATTGGGAAGATCAAGGTAGAGATTACTCCTAATAAAGTAGGACCTTATCTTGCACAGAGTAATATGAAAAACATACAAACATGTCCAGTATCTCTTGTTTTTCCATACCAATGCCGAGTGATTTATAGTTGCAGTTCTTATTTCCCTGACAAATACAGTGGCTTTAGATTAAAAATTTGGCAAAATGAATATTTATTTTTTTCTGTAAAAAGGTCCTCTAGATTAATATAGATTATTTTTAAAGTCCATATTCCAGTCATAGTCCCCAATTCAGCGATCCAATTAGTATCCAGTTACATAAAAAATATGAACAGGCCACCCAGAGTCAGTGAAGCACTTGGGTAAGCGCTTAAATCCCGTTGGGTTTAATGAGATGTCAATATCTGGTTGAAGTCAGGTCACTGTGCTAAATATAGAAAGTTTGGATTAGCAGGTGCTATCTTGGCGATATACTCAGGTGAGTTGGTGTAACTGACATTGGAGTTTTGTACTTCACCTTACCTGAGTTGTCAGTGCATCATTTTAAACTTGTCGTCTTAGCTTAATCTTCATAGTTAGTTTGTTACTCAGAATCACAGAATCTTCATGGTTGGAAAGGACCTTTGAGATCATCGAGTCCAACCAAACAACCTACAGTCCCTGCTACTAGAGCATGCCCTGAAGTGCCACATCTAGACGTTTCTTAAACACCTCTAGGGATGGTGACTCAACCCCCTCCCTGGGCAGGCTGTTCCAGTGCCTGACCACTCTTTCAGTAAAGTCATTCCTCCTAATATCTAACCTAAACCTCCCCTGCCGCAACTTCAGACCATTTCCTCTGGTCCTGGCATTATTTACTTGGGAGAAGAGGCCAACACCCACCTCTCTGCAACCTCCTTTCAGGTAGTTGTAGAGGGCAATGAGGTCTCCCCTCAGCCTCCGCTTCTTCAAGCTAAACATGCCCAGCTCCCTCAGCCTCTCCTCATATGACCTGGTCTCCAGACCCCTCACCAGCCTGGTAGCTCTCCTCTGGACACGCTCCAGCACTTCAATGTCCCTCTTGTACAGAGGGGCCCAGAACTGAACACAGCACTCGAGGTGAGGCCTCACCAGTGCCGAGTACAGAGGCACCATCACTTCCCTGCTCCTGCTGGCCACGCTATTCCTGATACAAGCCAGAATGCTGTTGGCCTTCTTGGCCACCTGGGCACACTGCTGGCTCATGTTAAGCTGGCCGTCCACCAGCACCCCCAGGTCCTTTTCTGCCGGGCAGCTTTCCAGCCACTCTTCCCCAAGCCTGTAGCGTTGCTTGGGGTTGTTGTGACCGAAATGCAGGACCCGGCACTTGGCCTTATTAAACCTCCTACAGTTGGCCTTGGCCCATCGATCCAGCCTGTCCAGGTCCCTCTGTAGAGCCTTCCTACCCTCAAGCAGATCAACCCTCCCACCTAGTTTGGTGTCATCTGCAAACTCACTGAGGGCGCACTCAATCCTCTCATCCAGATCATCGATAAAGATATTAAACAAAACCGGCCCCAAACCTGAGCCCTGAGGGACACCACTGGTGACCGGCCGCCAAGAGGATTTCACCCCATTAATCCCAACTCTCTGGGCACAGCCATCCAGCCAGTTTTTAACCCAGCGAAGAGTACACGTGTCTATGCCATGATTCGCCAGCTTCTCCAGGAGAATGCTGTGGGGGACGGTGTCAAAGGCCTTACCAAAGTCCAGATAGACAACATCCACAGCCTTCCCCGCATCCAGAAGGTGGATCACGTGGTCATAGAAAGAGATCTCGTCGGTTAAGCAGGACCTCCCTTTCCTAAACCGATGCTGGCTGGCCCTGATCCCTTGGTTACTCTTGAGTGATGGTTTCGTCAGGGCCTGCCCATTTATTTATTTCCAAATGGTATTGAATGTTTTCCAAACACCACCAGTGGTGGTGCATTTAAGCGCTCAGCGGAGGAACAGGAGTGCCCACTGCACATGAGAACCCAACGGTGCCACCGTGAGCTTCAGCCCTATGGCAGCCATGTGCCGGCAGTCAGCTGCTGGGGCACTGCTTTAATCCTTGTGGAGATACTGAGGCAGTTCCAGGCAGTAATTTGTCTGATGAACGTCGAGGAGAGCTGAAGGCAGATGTACACACACGTGTGCCCAGCCCTTTGCACGGCACTGCCAAGCTCCTCGACAGGGCCCCTTACCAGGTGGTCATCCGGCTGCCAAACTGCTTTAGAGAAGGTGGCATCTCAAATGAAACAGTGCAATCAGCTCAAATTTAACCTGTGCACTCAGTATTTGTCCATGTGGATGGGTGCTGGTGCCACCCCGCATCTGGAGCAGAAATTTCCCCACCGTGGCAGTAACTCACCCCATAGCATCGCAACGGGCTTGTGCTTGGTTCTCACTGTATCTCTTTTCTCTCCCCTTTCCCTGCAGTGGTGCCTGCTCCTCTCTGCCCCGCTTTCCACACAAGGTGCAGCCTTCATTCCTAAAGGAGGCTGCACCCCGGTGGCACTGCCATTGTCACCGGAGCACTCCCTTCAGTCACCCCCAGAGCTCTCAGAACAGCAAAACTGTACTCTGCTGCAAGTCAGAAAGGCACTCCATCAACACACTACGTTTTATAATTCCTTGAACTTCCTTTTTATGTAGGATTGTGTTTCTGGGAAGGGAAACTTGTCCGTAGTTCTTGAAAAGGAGTTCAAAAAGGCCTGGGTGAAAGAAGGTTAAGAAAGTGAAGACCAGAGAACAAATCATAACAAAATTTTGGAGGAGTTTTCTCTACTCTGCTGTTCATGACACCATGGGGAGTCATAAAGGGCTGTGCTAATACTCGTTGTCACTGAATACTGGCAAATAACCAGAACTGAAAATTAGGGTGAATCACAATTTGTGCTTTTAAAAGAAAAAAAAAAAAGAAAAATCCTATTATATCCATCTACTGCTGCCCATCCATCCAAACCTTCTTGAAGAAGTCCACCATTAACCAGTCTCACTCTCTAGGGTAATTGCTTTCCCTAAGAGAGCCCTCTTCTATAGAAGCTCTGTCAAAACAAGGACAAGTTTTGGGTCCATCAACCTTGACAATGTCCTCTGACATTATTAGCTGAATTCATCAGCTATTAATGACTGCAAGATATATAGAATATACTCTGGTTAGCACTTGGAAAGACTTTCAATTCACTTCTAGCTCTATTTATTCATTTATATTAAATGGAGTTATTAAAGGTCATGACTTCATTTCCAAAGTATCAGGTGAAAATACTTTTCAATTTAACAAATAGAGGACACTACTTGCAATAAAATTAGATACCATCTTCAACAGTTTCTTTGATTTTAAAAGATATTTCCTAAAAGTTTTACCTTCATTAACTAAATCCAGGTGGGGTCTGGAGAAAGGAATGGTGGTCCACAGTGCTCAAAGGAGAGTTGTTGCCTCCAATAATGAATTTTGGGACTTCGGGTTTTTAGAGAACAGCAACAAGATTTCTTGTCCTCCTCGGCACTGAACGACATGGAAAACCTGAAATATAATAACTGCCATGTGCAGAGAGGTTTTACAGTAAAGCTCACACTTTCATTTTATGATCCAAGATTTACGTGCAAAACACTAGTGAGTCAGTCACCACTGAAGGAAGAATTTTCTCTGCTCTTATGCTCCTTAAGGAGTGCCTACGCTAGATGCCTTTTATTTGTAAATGCTTAGCCCAAGTGTTTTTGATATGGATATCACAATACAAATTACAGATACTGCTATATTAAAAGTTTATCCAACCTTTTCCCCCTCCCCAGTGGGAAATCTGAAAAGCCATCTGCACCACTGACTCCTGCCAGAAGATCAGGGTTCACCTTTTTCATGTCCTACAACCGCACAAGCTCTCAGCAACCTGTGCTGGGGTTGTGATATAAAGCCCTGAATCTAGACAATGCAGCGAGGCTGGCCCTGTTGAAGATGACCACCCCACCTTCAGGACAAGTGCTTTCTGGCTGGATGTGCTTGGGAGGGCAGGCAGCAGGCAGGTGTCAGCAGGTCTTCTCCAGGAGCATCCTCAAGAAAGATGGATGAAGAGCAGAGGGGTTTATCTGTTGACCTTCCCAGGAGAGAGGATGGCAGACCCAGCCCAGGCGAGGACAAACTTCCCAGCTGAAAACAGAGGTATCTGTCCCCAGGAAGAGAGGGGGGACGAGAGGGGTGTCCTGGGAAGACTGAATTTATGGTATCTTGGGATTTTTCAGGATTTTGTAGGAGGATAGATGACCTGTCTTCATGGGTAATCAGGTATGCCAGACAG
This sequence comes from Rynchops niger, assembly GCA_013400035.1. Lineage (NCBI taxonomy): Eukaryota > Metazoa > Chordata > Aves > Charadriiformes > Laridae > Rynchops > Rynchops niger. The sequence goes on from VXBH01007977.1 coordinate 370,730, forward strand.
GACTGATACTAGTCCTACTTTATGAGCTGAAAACCATATGACTGAGAATAGAAAACACTTCAGTGTCCCAGCTGGGTGACTCCTCGCACATGGGTGTGCTGGGAGAGCAGCCCATGGCGGGAGGAAACTGCCCTCCAAAATCCCCACATGCTTGCGTTACCCACAGCTTCCTGGCTGGATAACTTCGATGAGTACTTTACTAATTTCAAACAGCATAGCCTGCAAGATCCACTCCTTTGCTGGCTCTGACATTTGAAAACGTTCAGTGAATGATTTTGCACGGTTTAAGGAAACTTCAGGCCCCCACAAAAGGAATGGGGAAGAACTCTGATTTAACTTAAATTTCTCCCCTCTTCAGGCAGTGGTATAGTGCAGTGCAATTTAGATTACGAGATCCACAATCCATAGGCAGACTTCTTCGGTGACCACAGAAATTTGCCTGCTTCATTCAGTAGCAGCAAAACAAATGTTTCTGCTTCTGTGAAAAATTGCTTTGAGAATGACCAGGCATCTGAGCAAGGCCAGATGTTGCGTGTGCTGTATCAGATTGGAATAAAAAGGTGCTTTTAACACAAAACAGGTACGCACAAGATGAGCCTAATACCAAAATAACATAAAGGCTCCTTTGTGAGCTTTCATCTCAGTCTGGGGCTTCGTGCACCTTCACTTTGTTGGAGATGTATATTTAGTTCTCCAAATGCTGTAATAAAGAAATCAAGCCCTAATCAATCAGATCTTTCTGTAGATCAACTCTTGTTATTCCCCATGAGGAAGCCTTACGGTTGTAGGAGCAATGTATTAATTTGTGAAGGCGGCTGCAGTCTTAGAACGTGTCTAGGCATCATGAACATGACGATAGCAAATGTAGAGTGTTTCCTCCGAGGTCCGGTCTAAAGATGTTATAAATGCAGTAAGATGATGTAAATAAGAATTACTCAAGAGTACTGGTCAGAGCTTGTTCTGTGGCTTAGAACAGGACCAGCACTACAGAAATTTGAACTATGTCAAAATTTTTGCTTTATGTTGTTCATGATGTATGTGGCTTGGCCAAATGACCTCGCTTATTTGCCTTTGCTGCATTTCTACAACTCCTGTAGCTGGGTAGTGGAGACAGAGATTACAAACCTCTCTCTTACTGCTATGGCTTGCGGACAGAAATGGTCTAGTGAGCCCCGGCTCATCCTCGCAATTTAGAATGGAAATTGTAGCTTCCAGCTGGTTACTGGAGAATAGTGAGATAATGGGAAGCAAAACAGAAGGGAAGGAGTCTGTGCGTTGGTACCTTTGTAGGGCAGGAGGACTGCCTCCAAAGTTATCGTGCACTGTGGTTTAGAATTGATAATGCCTGAATCTGAATGTTTTTTTTCTTAGGAGGTGGCGAAGTGACTTATAAACGTAGGTATCACGTTTTTGCTGGGAGCAGCTGGGGCTCAGCGCAGTGAAACGCCCTGCCTGAAATCGCTCTGCAAATCCATCACAGAGCCTGGAATAAAATCCATAATATTTGAGGTGCTGCAATAACCATTTCTTTGCAGAGATCCACAAGGGATCTGTGCAAGTCTGAGCCAGGCGGCTGAATCTGCTCGTACCACCGCACCGCAGCCGGGCAGAGCTGTTGGCAAACCACCCTGTGAGCAGGAGGTCCATTAGGCTCCTGCACCTGGAATGTCCCTTTTGGCTGACCAAAAGTTACAGAAATTATTTTGGCTTAAATACCAGCCTAATGCAGACTCACTTTTCACTCGCAATAAGGGAATGATGGAGGAATAAACCAACAGGATCACCTGGATAATCAACATTATCTTACGCAGCTTGGTGCTCACCATCTTCCATAACTTCTCCTTGAAGGGAGCTGCAGGTGGTGCTGCCCAGGGAGGTACTCCCTCCCTTCGGGCTGTAGTCATTCCCTTCAGGATGTAGTCTTTCCCTTAGGGATGTAGCCTTTTGGCCTTTTTAAAAAGGGGAATATAAATTAACCCCATTTTTAACTTGCAGACTTCAGTTTCTCAGTATCTAAAGATATTACTGGATTTTTCTCCTAATGTGATCTGGCAGTGGGGTGGCATAAATGCTTTGTATTTCCTATGGTACAGCTATCCAAATCAATAAAGTTTTTGTCGTTCAGAGTTGGTAAAAAATTAGCAAAGCCTTGAACAGGTGTCGTGCTAATGACGTCTCACCAGCTGCTGATGAAAACAAGCTCCCTCCATTAGGAAAAGGTGATCTAAAATCCAGTAATATTCAGTGATGTTTACCAGGAAATAAAAAATGTTGGCTTCTTGCTGTAAGTGAAAAGAGAGAAGTTATGAATATGTGTGATTATTTTTTTTTCATAATTTTTAATGAAAAACTTAAAATTATGTCTCTGTTATTTTTGTATTTCAGACTCTCTGGGGAGTGGCAGAGCAGGCAGTAACACATAATGCCAAGTGAATCGAAAAGAAAATCTGGGATAATTGTTTGTTAACCTCATAAAAAAAGGTAGGGGCTTCTTTCACTAGACAAAGAAGAAGTTTAGACTAAACTTGCCATTTTGAGCTTTTTTGCTTTCTGTGAGCCTTTGAGGACTAATTATTGCAAATGCAGTCAAGGCACTAATCCATCCAGTGCTCAGAGGTCAAAATGCTTCATCAGTTTAAGGGATTATAAAATTTCTAGAAGATTGGTTCAGGTCATTTCAAAGTTTTAGTGGTTAAATTTTATTTCAGCAGTTGCTAAAATGAAACAAATGGGTGATTGTACTTCTGCAGCCACCCAGCATGTTGACCCACGGACTGTGGAACAAAATCCGCTTTAAAGTATTTACTCTGTCCCGCAAAGTGAGCAGTTCTTCAGGGGTGGGGGGGACAGAGAGCCATTTTGTACCTATTGCAAATCTGGGAATTCCTGTCGGAGATCAGAGCGGGGGGCAGCGGATGCAGCGCTGCTCCAGGAAAAGCGGCCAAGTAGGGGAAGGGCCAAGAGAAGCCATCCACGGCTGGACCCGGCTGCCGGAGCGGAGCGAACGGCGCTAGGTCGCAGCTCTGCACGGCGTTCCCCGACAGGAAAGTCTGTCTGTGCACGGCAGGATCCGATAAACCCCGGGGCAGAGTGGTGTGAGAGGCAGAGAAGCCTCCGCTCTCGGAATAACTGACTCCTCTTTATTTAGGGATTACGTTTTAATTCCTACTCTCGCATAGGGCCAGGAATACGCGTAGTCACTAATTAAAGTAAACAGATGCATGAAAGATGTGCTGAAAAATACCTGTCTGTTTGCCAAGGGGATGTGTGAGATTATGGTGAGGGTGTGAATGCGCTTTGCTGGGAATTTCCCAGTCAGTTGCGATTTTCAGTATGCTTTCCCATTAGCCGACTGGTCTGTGCAGGTTGGAAAGGAAATATCCGAAGAACTGTATGAGAAAACGCTGACAGCAGTGCTAAGCGCTGTGTGTCCCTACTATCAGAGTGTTTGTAAGCATGAGCGTTTTTCTCATTAAAAAATACACTTTAAAAATATTGAGATGCCTTTAGGAATTATAACCGGAATAACCGTACCTGGTGTGAGCTGCGCCTTTGTCAGTGGGAGGTGACATTGCCTGCGTTAGGCAGCCTGCGTCCCCCAGCGACGTGGCGCGGTTTACTAATAAGGCGCAGGTCATTAGTATGAGGAGTCGAGCCCGTTACTGGAAGGGGTCCAGGGGCAAGCCAGCTCAGAAACCACCGGCAGCGAGACCCCAGGGCAGCGGGGCGGCCAGGGACAGGACCCGCGCGTCTGCTGGGGGCCACTCGCTACATTTCTCACCTTGGCAAATCTCTCGCGGCATCTCTACAGGAACTTTGCAAATTGGTCGGCTTTGCCTGAACAAGTGGGGAAAAAACAACCCAGTGCTCCGAGCGTGAGAGCAAAGGTCGAGGGGCAGGAGTGAGCCGGCTGCCGCAGGGCTGAGCCCGATCAAATCATCTCCGCGGGGTTCGCCCCGCGGTCACCGGGACAGTGACTTAGTGCTGGTACTTGAGCGGGGCCTGGAGTTGCCGAGGCCGGGTCTATCCCACCAAACACGCTAAAAACCCAGCGCAAAATCCCCATTACCGTCTCGGGGCCTTGCTGAGAGCCTCACCCAGGTTCTTTAGTTCCCATGTGCAACCTGGCTTAATGATCAATTTATTCTTCAATGATTCCCGTTCACCTGATGTGCATATGAAAGCAGAGACAGCTACCAAACCGCAAATATTTTCACGTGATACCCGTGGTATAGAATTGCCCGTTTTCCATGCAGCAAAGCTGCTCTCACACACTCAGGGAGAAAAGCGATATATGAGCAGGAGAAACCGGGCAAAGTTTTAGCTTTAAATGATAGGAAACTCAGCATTAGCCTGCCTTAAACTGTGTCAGAGTGGGAGTCTGAATTTATAACACCCTCGTAAGTACTACTTAGCATTTAAATTTAGGATTTTCTCTGTGGGCGATGCTAAAGACGACAAGTGTCTGCGAAATGGGTGGTATCACACTGAATGTGACCTTTTGGCAAGCCCTGCATTAGCAGCCTGCTGTCAAGTTCTCCTCGCTTCTCGCTTCAAACCCCATGAAAACAAAGCTGCTCTTGGCGCTCGGGAGGTGTGAGGCATCGCACGTGCTGCGGGGAGACCTGCTCGGCGCTTTGGGAGAGCTTAACATTAAAAAGGGGCTGCTGAGAAACCACTGGGGCGGATAAAACATCATTGCTGAGTGCTAGGGATTTTGTATGCTCTGTGTTTCATCATCTTTAGCGTGAGATACGTAACTCAAAGTGCACAAGGGAGACGCACTAGCTGCTCTGAGCTGCATCAGCCTGAGCGCCCAGATTTCTTGTGAATTTTCTTAGCTTTTACCAGTGCCACATGACTGCGCCAAAAAACCTTCACCGTAGGATGTGCTTTCATTCGGAGGTAACGTAAACCATTTCCAAAGCAATATTTGGTTGGGTTACTCACCTGATTTTACTAGAGAAGTAGTTTTTATTTTAGATGTTTCAGATTTTTATTTCATTTGGTTCTGATTTTAATTAGTTAATTATGCTGTTAACTCTGATCTAAGTATCTGAGAAGTAAAATAGCAAAAATTTTAATTAGCTTACTGCAGTACATAACTACTTTTCTTCTAAACTGGCGGGTAATTGACCATGCATTGCCTAATATGATTCGTTTGGTAGTTAATTACTTCACTCACTGGATAAGCGAATGCTTGTAAGCAATTATGTCACGATTCCTTGGGGAAAGAACACATACATGAATGTCTTCACCTTACTTTTCCCACGTGCCGTAGTGAGTAGGAAACGTGCGCCGGAGCCCCCGCTGAGGTGCCCGTGGCATGGCAGAAGAGGCCGGCGCCCGGCGCTGCTGGTGGGATGGGGGTGCCGGGAGCAGCCATCCCCAGCGGACACAGGGGCTGTGTCACAGCTCCGAGCAGCGCCTGATCCGAAAGCACGGCCGCGGTGTGCTGCAGAGACAGCGCTGGTGGGGATGGTGCAGAGCTTCCCGTCAGCCGCTCTGCCTGGCTGCGAAGGGACACGGAGCTGGTGAGGGGTCTGGGGCATGAGTGAGGAGCGGCTGAGGGAGCTGGGGGTGTTCAGCCCGGAGAAAAGGAGGCTGAGGGGAGACCTTCTCGCTCTCTACAGCTCCCTGAAAGGAGGGTGTAGCCGGGGGGGTCAGTCTCTTCTCCCAAGGAACAGGCGACGGAACAAGAGGAAATGGCCTCAGGTTGCACCAGGGGAGGTTTAGGATGGGTATTAGGAAGAATTTCTTCCCTGAAAGGGTTGTCAAGCATTGGAACAGGCTGCCCAGGGAAGTGATTGAGGCACCATCCCTGGAGGTATTTAAAAGCTGGGCAGACGTGGTGCTGAGGGACATGGGGTAGTGGGGGTTTTGTGAGTGTTGGGTTGATGATTGGACTCGATGATCTGAAGGGTCCCTTCCAACCAGGACAATTCTATGATTCTATGACATAGTATAAATGCGATTTGTTGAAATCACAAACATCTGTGGTACCATTAACAATCGTCCCGTGGCCTATAGTAAACCCACCGGTTCCAAGCTGCTCTCTGCCAGACCTCCTCATGCTCTCCCTGTGGCTCAGGGGGGTGACGGTCCTCAGGTAGGACCTCAGCCAGGCTGCCCGCCCCGCTGCCACATCTAGTGTCCCAGTTTTGAGGTGATGGGGAGAAATAGAAGCTTTCCAGGGAGAAGCCATCATGGCTGCTCAGTGCCCGTCTGCAGGGACACTGTGATTCACATGGCAGAGAGGACCATGCGGGAATATCCGGGTGCCCATCCTGGGGAAGCCTTGGTGTCTGGTTTTCATCTGCCACCTGAAAATTTGGCCTCTTAAAATCTTTTCAAGCAAATGCCCATAACTTCCAAGGACTTCAGCCTGGAAGGACGTGACTTGCTGCTCTATCCAGACTGGCAGGCTCTTACTGCAGCACCATGTACTTTTTAAACTGAACTTCTGCCCTCTTCATGACCTTGTGTCTTTAATAGCTTTGCTGTCATTGATTTTTGGTCTCGTTATTGGTTTATTTTTGTATCACACAAGTGCTCAATGAAAACAGACTGCCCAGGAGAAAAATGCCGCTTGCATTGGTGAGTCCTTTGTTTGCTCGCATTAGTGAGCAGTCCACCTCGACCCTTTAAAAACAAGGAGGAGGAAAAGTAGCACAGAAAGAAAATCAGCAGTGAAGCAAGTTGTTATACTTTGTCATATAGCATATGGCAGCAGCGGGGAAAAGGTGACTGCAAATCGTGATATTGCTGTGCCTCCGCTCTCGTAGCAGTTTTCCTCTGTAACCTTCTCCTGCCGAGCTCTGCTGGGGGCTTTGGAGGGGAGACCTCAAAATAAAACTGAAACAAAGAAAAAAGGAAAAAGCATTGTCAAGCCTGAGAAATGGTATGCGTTGCTAAAATGAAATCAGAGATTACTGAAAGAACCTGATGCATCTGGGGAGGACACCCTGGTGTGGGTCCTGGTAGGGGGCAGCCCTTTGCTCCCGTGGTGGCAACGCCTCTGCCCTGCCCTGGCCACCATCTCTGCCTTCGGGATGCCGAGGCAGAGTCACAGCCTTTGCATTAATAGGGCTACTGAATAAAGTTTCCACTCCATATGCTTTTCCAAAGGGAGCTGTGCTAATAGCAGAACTTACTGAGAGCAAGGACAGGGCATCACCTGCAGCAGTGAAGGAACTTTATAGCCTGTATTCAAATGAGTGTTCAGGACTGTCTCATAAAACTTGGTAGTTTTCATCCAGAGCCCATATCAGCAACAGAGTTGCACTGGTTTTCTGTGTCATAAATTGCGGCTGTAGGACATGTATCAATTCTGCAAGTCAGTAGATCTGAATAATTGAACAGAAGTCATGGTTTGCATGCTTTTTTTTTTTTTAAATATGAAAAATGAGAAGCTGCTGACTTTCTGAATAATTGGCTCAACAAATTTTTGCTGGGCAAGTGGGCTACATGGCTATTTGTTTCTCTACTGATGTATGAGTTCACAGGAGTCAAAACTCACTTTTAAATCCCTCGGGAGATACATACAAACTTGCCAGGAGAAAAGTTTTACTCGTGTTCTTCTTTGCTATTTCACCTTTTTCGCTTGAGTTGGTTTCTGTTGAGCTTCCTGTTTGCTTTTCCATTTCAATATCCCAGAAAAAGTGTCATGCATATGTCGATAGTTTGCTGAAGAATATATATTTATAGTTGTATAAACTTTGTATTTTAAAACATGAAATCAAAGGATGGGTGTTTTGCTGTGCTCTTTACTGAATTGAGGTTTTCTCCGAAGCAGCTGCACGGCCTGTGAACTTCACACGTTTTCCAGTTGCCTCGGTAAAACTGATGCCTGGAGGATGCTCTGTGAAGTACTCTGGGGAAGGAGCTGGACACAAACCCCTCATCTGCTGGGCAGAGTCTGGGTTCCCTTCACTCCTTGGGGACAGTCTGACGCCGGAGCGTCTGGGTAACGCGCCCACCAGCGCCCACAGTGTCCTGGGGACCAGAGCAGCAAAGCCACGAAGGTGTGTGAGTATGTCAATTGGGCATTTGATTTATTGCTATTGTGTCAGTGCATTTTATTACACAAATGTATACTGCTGAAGACTTCAGAAATTACCATGTTTTCACTTACACTCACACAGAGGTGTATATATACATGTGGGGAAAGGACTGAGCTAATACCATGGTTCCAGGTGTGAAAGAAATTTGAGGTCTGCTAAAAACAGCGAGCTGTTCTTTTTCCCATATGTGTACTGTCAAAAGTAAAATTGAGAATGGCAAAGAGTTCTTGAGCCTCGAAAGAGAAGAAAAATTGAGAAAGTGTTTGCCTCATGGAAGGTAAATAAGGTAAGACATTTTGGAAAGGGAGATGAGCTGTAGGCTGGATGAGATGAGGTAATCAAGAGTGTGAATAGGCTGTAGATGATGCACGGAGATTAGGTGCTAACGCACATTAATTTATGGGTTTTGGACAAAACCCAGAAAGGAAGAAAATTGCACGTGGGATTGATATGCCAAAGCAATAGGAAGAGGTTTATGTCTGAAGTCTGAAAGCCTTCATGAGTGATATGGAGAGAAATGAGTGCTGACCCATCTAACTACATCATCCTCGACGTGGAAGGAAGCTGAGATCACGACCAGTCGCTGCAGTAAAAAATCTGGGGAGAACTGGCCATTGCTTTGCCCTTTCGCTCGGGTAAAGACCCTGAAGCAAGATCCTTACAGCCCTTGTGCAGAATTGGCGGTGTGATGCTAATGGCACTGCTGCAAGGGCTCGTGTCTCCTACAGCCTCAGAGACAGGAAAAAAATGACCCCAGAGCACTTTTCCAGTAACTGTTCTGAACCGTAACGTGGCTTTGAAATGGCATGACTTCATCTTGTGCTTCTGCCTGAACACCAGAAACGGCCTTGAGAAGAATTATTTTAATTTAGATCTCATTAGTATGGTTACATAACTAAAAAATATTCTATGGTAAAATATTTCAGAGTTGGAGTGAGGCAGTTCGGCATGGGGGAGAACAAAGCCTGTATTCTGCGGCGGGCATGTCCGACTGTGACATTAAACACAAACAGCTATTTTCCATCTCCATGGAAAGGCTTAACATATTGTGGGGACTTCCAGCACTCACCGCTCCATTAATGTGGTGTGACCCATAGCAAGTTATCATAGGGAGAGGGGGTTTTTCCTCCCCCCTGCCCCCCCGCTTTTTTTTTTTTTTTTAATACAAAGAAACGCAGTCCTCTCATAGACTTTTGCTTAAATTGGATTTTCTTCCTCTTTTAGCATGTGTTTCATTTCTCTTCACTGCTGGGACATTTAAAGCAGCAAATCTGCATGGGGTTAATGCCTCAGTACACTAAAAAAAGCAGAGGCTGGCAAGGAGGAGTGGGAGAAAGTAGATCAAGAGAGAGCGCTTTGTTCCAGTTCAAGTGCTTGAAGTATGAGGGAGCGACTCATGCTGTTACTGGAGACTGAAAGAATTTTGTTAAAGGGATGGGATCTGATTTTGTTTCAGTTTGAAATTTAGTATCTCTGACGACCAACCCAATAATGTGGAAAAGACCCTTTCCGCAAATGTTTTCCTGTGGAGGGGCTTCATCTGCCGTCTTCTGCACCATTTGAGATGGTTGCCGTAACAAATTTTTTTTTTCAAAATTAAAACTTTCTTGTAATACTGAGGGTATTCAACCCTAGGAAATAACTAAAATCTCGATCCTTATTACCGTGGACACCACTAATGAACCAATCACTTACGTATTTTGCAGATAGATATATTGAAATATTAATTCCCTTCTGCTCTCAGGAATAAAACAGTGCTGGAACTACATTGGAGCATGTGAATTATTTCTTGTTTCTCTTAATGCTTGTGACCTACATTTTAGATTTCCATTCCAATTTAATACATTACATTTTCTTTCCTCATGGGGAGATGCTGGGAAGACGCTGGGAGGGTGACGGGGGGGAGGCTTTTGCTTTCTAAGAAAGGCCTGAAGAGAATTTAGGGAGTCTCAGATATAACAAGGGCTTTAGAGGAAGGAAATTCCTTTGCCTCAGATGATTTTGCCCAGGCTGGCCTACATGCGTGTGTGTGAAATGCGTCCTTCCACAGCTCCGGAGCCGCTGGTGCTGCCCGTGCCATGGTCACTGGCGTGTGATGCTGCGAGAGCATCCCCAAGAGCCTGGAGAGCCCCGGGAGCGCATCGTCCCCGGTGCTGGGGAGGGCGGCGGCGGGTGGCTGGGCGTGATGCTGCTGCTACGGCGAATGCTAAAGCAAAGGGAATTGCAGAAGTAACGAGGCTAGCGCTCGTCTCTCCGAGCAAAGACGAAACATGACCCAGAGAGAAGGGTGAGGGATCTGGCATCTGTAACGCGAAAATTGCCAGAACTTTCTCAAGAGTCGTATTTTTATTTGGTTGTTCCTTGATGGGGATGGGGAGCAGCTCAGGCTTGGCAAATTAGAACTGTTGTCATCTCATTTTCATGTGCTTCAGTACTTTGTAATCTTGGCAAAAGGAAGGTGCTGAAGGGGGTCTGTTCTTGAGTTTCCAATTCTTGCATTTCCAATGTTGATTAAACAAGAAAATCTGCTACAAGCCTCTTCTTGTTAGATTCTTCAGTCCTATTTCAAGATCAAATAGGCTTTGAAACAGGTCTGGATAAGCTCGCAGACTTAATCTGTTTGAAAGGTATAGATTGGGCAACACGCTAGACGTGACAATAGATCACTGTGTGGATCACAGGCGCCCTCCTGTCCTCTGAAGATACCTCAGTCATTTTCCAGGATTGCCTGGGACACAAATGTTCCGCCGCTTGCTGTACAACTTGCACAGCACAGTTGTACCTGAAGGCAGTTGTTTAATGGAAACATTCAGATTGCATTTTCTGCCACTAATACTTGAGTGGGATCAACATTATTGAGGCTAATTAGAATTCGGCGAGAACTGATTGTTCATTAGAGAGAGGAAAAAATGTTCCGCGGAGCCCTGGGTTTGGTAGAACTATTTCACATAATTAAGCAATTCCACATCTTGGCATTTTATCCCTCTTGTTATCATTGCACTTTGTTAATAAGTTTTTAATTGCAAATCATCTCTATGTCACAAATTACACTGTGTTTACCGATCAGCAAAAATGCCACGATAACCAGCTTGGATGCCAAGTCCTTCAAAAATACTAGCTGCCAGCTTCTCTCATGTGGTTTGGCACTAAAATACCTTCAGGTTACTTAAAATATATTGATTTCCAGTTTAAAGTGTCATGGATGGCGCAGAACCTGGGCTAAGGCTCCAGGAAGAGGGAAAGAATAGCTTTCATAACCACCAGGCGTTTACTTATATGTTGTAGACCAGCCAGTTCATCCCTGTCTCCCAGATGTTCCGGTTTATATTCTGCGTTGCCGCCATGTGTGCTGTGCATGCCTCAAACTTATGAAAAGTGGCTATTAATCCAATTATTTAAGATAGTTGCATATTTAAAATTACCTGTATAGAATTTGCGGCAGGTTGAGCAGTAATAATTTCTCCTAAAATTCACATTGTTTGTTTGTTTGCTTTTAATGAGGCATCCAGGCTGACTAAAGGATAACTGTTTCCTTTTAAAAAGCAGGATAAAAACTTCAGAAAGCCCCAGTGAGACTTGTATTAGTTTTAGAGAAGGTTTTAGCTTTTGGTGTTTTTTTTTTTTAAATGTGAAAAAATGTTTAAAAAAGTTTTATCTCAAGAGTTTATATGGATTTAGGTATCACTCAACAACTGAAATGAAAATATATTAAAACTTTGAGGTCAAATAAAATATTTAGCTCAAATTTAACTTATAACACTAGAACCCGTTACACAGCAGTGGTGAGAATTCGGAAAACAGTAAAGCATAGGTGACCTCCCACAGACTGTCAGAGCCAAACAGGGTGCTGGGTCCCCGCTTCCTGACCCCTGAAATAAATGCAACGTGATTGTGAAACGTTCAGGGGGTTAATTGAGATTAGCTTATTAGTTATTAGCATCAGGCGCTGGCTTTTGGCCACAAGCGCTTGCGTGAAGATGAGGTTGGGATTTCTTTGATCTGGGAGACTGACGACAATGCAATTAGGAAGACCTGAATTTTTGCCCTAATCTGTTGACTTTTCTGTGAGATCTCGAGCAAACATTTATCCCTCATGGTTAAGTGACTGCATCTGTAAAATATCTAAACACTATTCATTAGAGCCCTTCCAGCCCAGCTGACAAGAGCTTCGTGGCTCTTCTCAGGCTCATCTTGCTCCTCTGCCCCCAGCCAGGCTGCCCAGGGCCCTCGCTTGGACGAGGCACGCTCCAATATCCATAGAATCATAGAATCTTCATGGTTGGAAAGGACCTTTGAGATCGTCGAGTCCAACCATACACACGCACACAAAAAATAAAAAAAATAATAGCTTACCTTTAAAGTATTTAAAAGCAAATGAAGTCATTCCAACTTTAGTTAACCTTAAAGTGTCCATTTCTTGCTCAGATTATAAAAATACTTGCATGCTTTTTAATGTGGAAAGTGTACTCTAAGTACACTCTTAACCACTGCAGGGTAAATTACGATCCCCTTAAATCATTTACAATTACCCTAAACTTTCAAAATACACTGCCGGGTCTCATTCCTTTATCTGAAGTAGCCTTATCAGAAAATAATCTCTTGCTTCAGATGAAGAGTGACTCCAGATACACAAAGCACTGCTGGATTTTACTTTTTACCATTTCTTTTCCATAATGTATATTCTGTCCGGTGCTTTGGGGGTTGGTTGCTCCCCTCTCTGATCAGAAGGGACTTTTACTGCAGCCAGATTTTCCTTCTTTCCCTTCGTCAGCCCTCTCCAGTGACGAGGACATAATTTTCCATCTCCAAAGGACAAGGCGATGCCAGAGCAACCTCTGTTGCGCACTTTCTTTCCAGAGGACATTACTTAAACCCAGCTGGGCTGTGTGTGGCTGGAGGGGGAGGACAGAAGGTACCAAGGCAGCCAACACTCAATATCTCAGCTGCCACTCAGTCTTGTGAAGAGAGCTGGTGTGCAATGCTTAGCCCTGTTACCAAACACATACATGCACGGGGTATTTTCATTTGCAGAACATACAGTTACTACTGCTTTTTCCCAACATCTACAACTTCATTCTTTCTTACGCATCAGAAGCTTTTTTGTTCCACCACTCTGATTCAGTGAAAAGTGCTGTTTTCGTTTGGGTTTCATCACGTGCCCCTCTGCGTTTTTCCAATTCACAGATGCTAAATTATATGCACTGGAAATAAATGTTAGAGTTACCTGAGCTGCTGCTGGGGCTGAAGTGTGCTTTGGCCTCAATAACCAACACACCAGGGAAAGCTCGACAAGGCTCCACTGTTTTCATATCATACTTAATTTCCTTTGGGTCACTGCAGGAATGGGTTTCCCTGGTCAGGGCTGAAAACATCCCTTTAGGAAATACGGTTTGCAAAAGCTGTGTGCATGGAAGCTCACCCCAGTTTCTTACAAAAGAAAATTATATTGAAGCCTAGGGGTAATTAAAAAAAAAAAAAACAACAAAACAAACAAAAACCGAAATACAGATACGGGTTCATCTCATTTAAAAATAATTGATGTCTATCAGTCCTCATGCTGGAATTATTCCCCATGGGTTAATTCTTTTAAAATCCAAGATTTGGAAATACTAGCTACAGTGTGTGAGAAGAGCTCCAGAGCAGGTAAAGACAACCAGCTCCACATTTAATATTCCTAGAAGGTCAATTAACTAAAAGTGGCAACTACAGCCTTTGAGTTCCCTTTTAACTGGACGCAATTAATTAGGTCAGAAGTGAAAGCAGTTGCTTAAGTACTAGGTGTTACAAGAGAAAGCACACCCTGGTAGTCACTGCCGTATGCCCAGGGAAATTCCTGCAGTAGTGTCCATCTGACAGTCCTCAACACTGTAACTAAATCATCAGCCACTGGCTCTTCAGGAAATTCTGTGTTTGGAACAGGAAAGGCGACCATCCATAATTTATCTTAAAGGCCATCCTTTATTTTCTCCATTATGTGGAGAGCAGAAGGAAAGCTAAGTGAATAAAATAGTAAAAACCCTGTAGGAGTCAACACTAAGAAATGTGACTGTTCATACAGTTATATTAGTGCAGAATTCAGCCTGAAGACCCCCCAGTCTTGTAACAAAAATTAGCCCAAAATTGGGGAAAAAAAATAATTCTGCACGTTTTCATGAGACGGCATTGTACCCCTGGAGTACAAATAAAGCGATCCCTGCAAATGCATCTTTTTGAGCTGACAGTTCAAATAAAAAAAAAAAAATAAAACAGCATAACAGAAAAAACTTCTCCAAGGCACATCTCTTAAAACAAAGTGGAAAGTATGTGTTTCTCAGAATGAATGGCAATGTTATTTAGCCCGTATTAGTAAAGGCAGCAATCATCATTGGCATAAGGCTTGTTGTAGTTTATACCGAATTTTCTTGGTTGCCCTTGATAGATTGTCAGCTGCAAGGCAGCATGCAAACAGAGCAGATATTTTAACATAAACCTAGGGAGCATGGTTTCTAAGAATAAAATTCTTGAAACAGTTTTTGTGGCGAATCAGCAATCAAAGACGTTTTCTGTTACAGCAGCACCGAGAGCGTGCCGAAAGAGCTAGAACCAGGCACCGGCCCGTGGTGCCGGGGTCGTCAGAGCTGTGTCCTCGGAGCCACCCAGGGCTAAAATTACTTCTGCTGGCGAGCTGGAAGTGTCACAGCTTGCCAGCAAGAGTTAGTTCCTCTTTTAGTTAGGGGAAAATTCATAGACTTTGGCTGAAAATGCTGTATTTTCTCTGTAGCTAATGGTTTGACAAGGCATGGGAAATTCTGAATGTTTCACTGTGATGTATTTTAAAGGAAAACATTTTCTGTCTGCTTTGACATAAGGCTATCGACACAGGGTGTTTCTTTGAGGAATATTCTGGACTGAAATATTGAGTGAGTGAGTGATTGCACAGTCCAGGAGCCTGCCCGTCCTCGGGCTCTTTTTTTTGACTCTATAGAATGTATTATGCCCAGTCCAACTGCAAACAGCGCAGCACAAACAGACGGTTCTGTATGTGAATCAGTGTTGCTGGAATGCCAAAACCTGCTACATGCAGATATGCTAAGAGCTAACTTCAAATGGAAGTTAATAGCAACGATACGTGGAAAGCATTTATTAATTGATATTTAATGATGCATTAATATTTATTAAAAATTTTGCATAGGGATTTCAACCATAAACTGAAGCTATAAATAACTGTTGTAAAGAGAAGTGGAAGAAGAGCAGCAGCAGAAAGATTCAAAAATTAATACCATGCAAAAGGAAATTAGTTCACCTAAAAATGTCTCTTAAATAAAATATATTCACTTATTTTTCATGCACTACCACCTTATTTCCATCCAAGACATGTAGTCATTCTGGTAATGAAAGCTGCTGCCATTGATCTGTGAGACCCATGGGGAACTGCACTTCCATCACTCTTCTCTGTAAGAGAGCAAGAGGTTTGGGGAGAAAGAATAGGTTTTGTTTAAAAGTTCGTGCACACTCACCTCACTGGGCTGATTCTGCATTCAGCAGGTGAGGAGATTAGAAACCATTAAAAACAACAGCATTCAAACACAAAGTCTTCCTTCCAGTTTGAAAGCTTAGATCTAAACCAAGGCCTGGCTAGACTTGAGAAGAAAACCTTCTATCTTATTCTATCTAGTCGAAATCTCCCCTCTTTCAGTGTAAAACCGTTCCCTCTCCTCCTATGGCTCCCCTCCCTGATCCCCAGCTTTCCTGGAGCCCCTTGAGGGACGGGAAGGGGCTCAAAGGTCTCCCCGGAGCCTTCTCTTCTCCAGGCTGAACCCCCCCAGCTCTCTCAGCCTGTCCTCCCAGCAGAGGGGCTCCAGCCCTCCCAGCATCTCCGTGGTTTTGTCTGGACCAGCAGCTACACAAACAAATAACGTGATGCAAAATTATTATTCCTTAATTTATAAACTGAAATATAGATATAACAGTTTTACAATACTAACCCATGCATCCCTGAACAAGGAGATCCAAAGTCCTGGAATTAAAAAAATGCATTCAGCAAATCTGGTTCATGGATAACTGGTACTTGCAATGACTTCCTCCGAATGTAAGATTTCCCAGGTCATTCACTCAGCTTTTTAAAGACATTAAACAATTATGAAAGCCTGGGGAAAGCCCCCAAGCTCATTCCCCCAAGTTCCTTCTTTCTCTGTTGTTCAGAGGAGCCCATCGCTGCCCTCGCAAGCGGCCCCTCTGCCACAGCTGCCTATCCCTGACCACCTCCTTGCACGTCGGCGCATCGGCCTGGGAACAGTCTGGGCCAAAATATGGATTGAGAGCAGCCCCCAGCACACTGCTGCTGGGGCAGGGCCAGCCCAGTGCGTCTCCTCCACGGCCCTGAACGAGGGGCTGGGGCGGCAGCAGGGGTCCCCCAGAAAATCAGGATATCCTGCGGGGCTCCGGGCACGCTCCTGGTGTTTTCCAGGAGCAGCAACCAGCGCAGCCCCAAACCCCACCCGCCAGCTCCGCGCCCCTACAGTCACTTTTTATCCATTCTAGTGGCAGGACAGAGCTTTTTCTACACATTGAACTGTGCAAGTGCGTTGAGATTATACTTACTGCTCGCTATTTTCTTTGCTGTTACAATTCAAGGTAAAGTGCTGACATACTGAGAAGGATGCTGTAATTATTTTCTCCTCACTTTACCTGTTTTTTCAGAGGGTGTACATCAAGAGCTGTTTATCAGATGTTGGGAACGCACTGGCTAAACCAAGCTTTAGCATGTGATGCTGAATCCTTATTAATTTTCAGGTGAGTGAAACTATTTTTTGCTGCTTTTCTTATAAAATTATGAGGCTGTGGTTTCAAAGGCAAGTTTAGGAGTTAGAGAGTCGCTGTGCAGGATTCAGCGAGAATGAAATGCACATGTCGGTAGCATTACCCACGCTGCTGATGGTCCACGACTCTGGCACTCCCCGCAGCAGGAATGCAGGAGGAAGCCACAAATCAAGGCCAGACCCGAACGCGCTGCTCTCCACCCAAACGTCGCCTTTGCTCCCACTGGCTGGGGATGCTCCGCTGCACATCGAGACACCGGGGTGAGAGCTGCGTTAGGTGGAATGACGGAGAGACTGGCATTTGCACGGTGTAAGTGAGGAAACTGCGTTACATGGTTCTGTATTAGCATTGCATTACATCAGTTTTCTTCCTTCTGCAAAATTGATTATATGCCCATTTATCACCTCCTACATTCACACTAAGCTCATTCCATTTGCCTTTTCTTTTTCTTCAGATGTGCATTTTAAACCATCAAAAAAGATGGAATATTGGCAAAAGTGAATAAATGTCTCAGCAAAACCCAAGACAACTAACTCACATCCTTAAACACACGGTAGAAAAGAGAAGGAAAACGGGGCTCAAATTCTCAGGTTATGGAAGTCGACATATATCAAGTTGGAGATGTTCAGTTTTCCTCTTGCATAAGTAGTTCAGGGATTTCTCTGCAGAAACCAATGGAGTTTGGTCTAAGTAAAAATGGAAACAGTCTGTCTGAGTTATAAATGGCACTTGCTGCCAGTAGAATAAAAAATCATGAGAAACGAATCTCCTACCATCAGGAGCCTGAAGAAAGGAGTCAATGGAACAGAGCGCAGAGAATAGTGAGGGCTCTGTCATAAGGCAAAAGCTGACCTATGAAGCGTTTATACAAAAATAATCCATTTCTTATCATTTCCTGAAGCCCCACCATTTTTACTTAAGGCAAATACCCATTTCCCAGCCCTGCCATGCTGTTTGCAGCTGCCCTGCCAGCCCGGACGCAGAGCTCCTCTCTGCAGAGCGCGGCTGTCGGTGCCGCGGTGCCAGCCCTGCTCCCAGCGCACGGGAGGTACGGCCACTGCAACACGGACATACAGACTGGAAGGGACTGGGAGAGGTCAGTCAGCCCAGCCTGGCTCGAAGCCGTCCAAAGCTGTCACGGGATCATCGCCAACAAATCCTGGTAATTTTACTGCTCTTATAATATGAAGTCAGCGCAGAATTCCCCTTACTAAATTTAAGATCCTCCATTGTTATACACATTCCATAGAGAAACAGTATTTTGGGCTTGTGTTTGATGGTGTTTATTTGTAGGCAAGACAGTAAGGAGATTCCTAATAACACTGTCTCTTTCCAATTAGCAGCAGACCTACAAGGCAGCTAAGAAACACTTTCATGCATTGTATAGAATATTTGATGGCAGAACTTAATTTTAAATTTTAAGTGTGTTACATGTGGCATATTGTAACTTTGAGAAAGAGAGAAGAGAATAAATACAGAAATCGTGCTGGGTGCTCGGTTTTGGAAGCGCTGACTTGAGCAGTGTGAGGATGGGTTTGGTTCAGGAGCAAGAAGGCCCTTGTGTCAGAAGCACCGCAACGCTGCATGGGAGCAAGGTTTTCTTTGGGGGGGGAAAAAAAAAAAAGAAAAAAAAAAGAAGAAAAAAGCTGCGTTTCCAAGAATCTGTGAGGGTAACCCGTTCTTAACTGATGTAGAAAACTGTATGAGTAAAACGAGGTTTGTGTTTGGGGGGGGGAAGGGTGCAGCCTGAGCGAGCCAGCCCCAGGCCACGGTGGGGGCAGCTGGGAGCCAGGGCCGGGGGCAGAAGGGGGGCAGCTCCCGGGGGGATTAAGTGGAAGGGTCCTTCAGCTGCTCTCTTTGACAAATTTATTAGGTATTTACCAACTCTTTTTACACAGTCCTTCCAAACTCAGAAGGCTCTCCAGCAGGCCAGGCTCCACTATCACTGTGCCTTCCCCCCCCTGCTTAACACCCATCGTAATGGCCAAATCATCACAAACCAGTACAGACAGCAGCATCAGTGGTGGAAAAACAGAGCTAATATACTAAATGTGCCTTCGTTTCTGGTTAAGCCATAATGCAGCGAATAAGACTTTTTTTTTTTTAAAAAAAAAGTGTTTCATGAAAGGACTCTCAGTATTTTTTATTTTTGCTGTCTCTGTGTGTTTCACAACTGAAGAGTCGTGATGGTGGTGCAGTCCATTCTATCAGAGAAGACAGTATTAGAGGCTTGCCGAATTTATTGCTGGATCTTTACTTAGGAAATTTTTAGGATGTTTTTGATACTTTGGGAGGAGGGGAAGGGAATTCGATGTTCCTGTGGAGCAGGTAGGGAGGGGGCTGTGTAACCCAGGTAACTCTCTAAGCTG
Source organism: Rynchops niger (assembly GCA_013400035.1). Lineage (NCBI taxonomy): Eukaryota > Metazoa > Chordata > Aves > Charadriiformes > Laridae > Rynchops > Rynchops niger. Next base: position 389,961 of record VXBH01007977.1, read on the forward strand.
TAAGACTTTCACCCTACAGGCTCTTGAGCACACGTCTTAACTTCATTACTTCCAAATAAATGAAACTTGTCATGAAAGAAAAACTAAAATACTTGTGAGCATTTGAAAAGTGAAGACTTACAACAGGTCTGGCAGGGTGTAATCGATGGTGGCTCCCAGGGCACCGCTGGGTCAGTTATTTCACAGCCAGGCTGGACCCACCGGGCATATTCTGGGGTAACTGACTGTGAATTGCAATACCAAAGTCTAACCAGTGGCAAATTGAGTTGTAACTTATTCTAGGAAATAGTATTTTGTTATAATGTATCTAAATGCAAGTATAAGAGGGTGTTTTTCTAAAAGACAATGTGGTGAAGTCACGCCAAAAATGGGGAAACATTTTTGGAAAAAGTTGAACGAATTGTTGCGTCCTCTGTGGAGATCCCTTCTCAACTTGAAGCCCATACCACATTTCCACCACTGTAGCTAAATTAATGAAGCGTATAAAAAGTCACGGACCCTGAGAGACGTCAGTGAGCCTGTGTTGTAGAAGCAGCTATTAGGAATAACCTCTCCGGAAGAGTTTATTTCACGTTTTAGAAGTGGTTTTGCATACCCACAGGAGGTGCAGCTATGCTGTTATATTTGCATCCATGTGGGACGTCTTCTGTTTTTAAAAATGCTGACATTTCCATGGCTCCAAAATGTTCAGCGTAGATGGAAACTCCGTTTCAAAAGCGGAGTTGAATTAATACTGTGATATGACCAAACATTTGCTGGCTACAGAAGGTATAGTGTTTTGCCTGGTCTGCAACGAAAATACTTCAAAACGGCACAGATACGGTTATCAGACATGAAAACTGAGCAAAGAACTTCTAAGAGAAAATCCAACTGAGGAAGCCCACAAAGCTGCTTCTGTCTGGGGGGGAAAAAAAAATAAATAAAATCAACATTTAATCATTCCATGGCAGCGAAACTGGCATTTTTCACTAATAGCACTGAACTGTGATTCTCACTTCTTCTTAAGGAAAGGAAAATCACGCCCAGCGTGACAGTCTGCCTGCTCCTCTCAAACATTTGTTGTTCAGAAGCTCTAGTTAATGCAGAGCTGTTAATTGTCTGACCATTAAATTACTTGGCTTCTACTTAGTCCCCACCGGGGACTAATTTTAAATTCAATTAGTGCAGAATTTAAAGGGATATAGTTGAGGGATTCTAGAAAGCTGCAGAGATATGAAAAGGTGCTTGGTAAGATGCAATCAGGAAAGGGAAGCTTTTCCTCTCGATTTCAAGGTTTGAAGCCAGGAGAAACTCCAAAAGAGAAATTAAATTCCCTTTGAATCTATGTGCACAAATGAGATTCTTTTGTGTTAATGCGCTGTAATTTGTAATTATTTTGTTATTTCAGACAAACTATTAATCAGCCAGAATTTGAACCAACCAATAAAACCTCCAGGAATTAAGAAGTCACGGGGCTGTATTTGTCAGTTCTCACGTTGTTGAATTCTTTAGCTACTGGCTCAGACTTCAAAGTGTCAAAATGCCCCTTCCATCCTTCTTGCTCAATCAAAAGCCAGAGAGAGGAGAAATCCCATTAGGTGGCCTGATTTCCTGAATGCTTTTGCAACTGCAAGATATTTAGACAAGCACTCAGAAATGAGTTTGGAGACCGACTGTATTCCTTTCGCTGCACAAAAATGCAGCCATGTTTTATTTTGAGCTGCTGGTGGGTTTATGGAGGTGGGGTGGAGATTTGCAAGGCAAGATCTGGCTCAGGCTGATCTCACTTGGGGAGAATATTCAGCAGCAGCACCGTGGAGCTCTCTCTGACTCCTGGCACATCTGCCCTGCCGTTGCAGCAGTAATAATAGTGTTTCGATGCTCAAGCTACCATTAAAATTATATTTTAAGATTTCTTTATTAAAAATAATAAAATTCACTCAGTGAAAAGCTGTCCTCATCAGTAGAAGAGAATATGAACCGGTCCTCGTGCAGATTTCAAATTGTGCGCCAGACTTCTAGCAAAGCCACTGAAGCACTGTGCAGCGATGTATGTTATGTGCTAAATGATGAATACGACTGGTATAAAGAGAGCTCGTGTTGCAGGCGTAGTGCCTTCTGGAAAGGAAATAGGAAAGGGGTGCTGTAGGGTTCACCTGTAGCAAAATCTCATTCTGGAAGCCCCATGACCAGTGCCTTGGTCAGGCACTGGAACAGCCTGCCCAGGGAGGTGGTTGAGTCACCATCCCTAGAGGTGTTTAAGAAACGTCTAGATGTGGCACTTCAGGGCATGCTCTAGTGGCAGAGATTGTAGGTTGTTTGGTTTTGGGGGTTTTTTGGTTTTTTGTTGGTTTTTTTGGTTTTTTTTTTTGGTGTGTGTTTGGTTGGACTCGATGATCTCAAAGGTCCTTTCCAACCATGAAGATTCTGTGATTCTATGAAGAGCTGCATTGCTCTGCGCACCAGCACCTTGAAGAGATTTGTGTGCCTTGTGTCTCGCTCTTAGATAGGATTTTTCAAGGCTCTTAAAAGGTCCAGTGGCTCTGCTCTGGGGGGAGATTGGGCACGTAGATTGTGGAATTGCAGCCTTTCGGCTAGGTATCGCCACTACCCTGCTCTCCAGGAGGTAAATGCTCGTTCTTTAGAGAGCTCTGGAAGGCGCTGAGTGCATCGCGGTCTCTCTCTGGTGGAGCTGCGGATGCTGTTGGGTGGCAGCGGTCACCACACAGAGCATCCTGCGCTGGCACTGTGGCGTGCCCCCGCCCAGCTCTCCCGCCTCTCCCACTCAGCCTATTTTTTTTAACATTTTGATCACACTTGCATGCTCCAGTTGGAAGCACACCCCCGGAGGCAGAAGTATGTCTCTGAGCCACTGTGGGGTGTTTGCAATGCTGCGGCTTCCCAGAGGAAGGAACAATGAGCCTTTCCCCTCCTGTAGCACCTCATCAGTGGAAAACAGGTGCGTCATGGCATGAGCCGGTGTGAAGCACCCAAATAGGGATCTGCCTGCTCTGAACAGGTAGAAAGGAGCTCATCAGGTGTACTTTAGTACATGGACCTACTTCGTTTATGTGCTACTCTTCTATGATTTGGAATATTTACATTTTGAGGTAAATGTTGACGTAGAACAAGGAATTGGTCAGACACATCTGTGTCGAAATGTGTGAGCACTTCCCTCCTGCCGCATCCCGGCATTGCTCAGCCGCCGCTGCCAGCGCAGCACTCGCGGCCAGCAGGGCTGGAAGGTGTTTGCTGAGTTGATGGAAATATTCCTGCTGTGTTTCCCAGGCAAGCCAAGGCATCGGCAAGCAGTGGGAAGGACTGTCAGCAGCGGACCTTGGGGGAGGGACTGGCCAGCAGCTCACCGGGGAGGACGAGCGCAGGGAAAGCTTCATCCGCACCCCTCGCTCCGGTTTTGGCTCAAGCAAATCCAGCCGTGGGCTGGGGAACCTGCGTTTTGCACCGTTGGGAGCAAAACTCCTGGTGCTGCCCGCGGGGTGTGCCAGGAGAGAGCCGAGGGATTTGCCCCCCAGGGTTCTTGGCGGTCGGATGCCTCTGGGGCTGGCCAGGGCTGCTGGGTCCCTGGTGGCGGAGGGAGTGGGAAGGTTTGGGAAGGAGAGCATGGCTGAGGTTACCCCAGCGCTGCGTCCCCTGGGGTGGGTACCCAGCAGCGCCGTCAGGGCCAGGGAGGATGCTGGTGCAGGTCCGGAGGAGGACGCTTGTGCGGGGCCGGGGGAGGGTGCTGGCAGTGCAGAGCAGGATCGGGGTCTTGGTGTGTTGCTCTCATCCCCCGGCGGTGGCAGCAGTGCGGGACCTGCCGCGTGCTCATCGCTGTCGCAGAACCAGCTGAAGTGCGGGGGAAAATGGAAGGAGCCCAGCTGGGTGGACGCATGTGATTTTCTTTGGGTGGAGTTCACGTCTGCTTCAAATCCTCGTCCCTTCATAAACCAAAGGTGGTGGTGCCTGCGCAGCTCCTTCCTGGTGTCTAACTCCTGGTGGGCACGTATTCTTTTGAGGGCTTTATTCTCCTTAATTTATCTCCATTTCATATTACTTGAATTGTCCACTTTTTTTTTCTGTTTTGATGTCTGTGTACGTTTTGGGAATAGAACCCTGTTTAAAGAACAGTATTTTATACTTTAACAAAACAACAAAACAAAACCAAATCAAAAACCAAACAGCAAAATAACTACAATTTAATTTAAAATTTTTTTTAAAGATGCCAGTTTTATTTTCCTTAATTTTTCTGGCATAAACCCATTCAGAAACAGTGCTTGTCAACTCATCTTAATTTTGGATAATTACATTTTTGCGATTTCCAATTTGCTAATCTATAGTAATTCCCTTGTGATTTTTAAAAGGCAGAAAGGGGAGCAAGGAAAGCTCATTTGTGATCAGAGTTCTCCCTGCTATAATTAACTACATCTAAAAAACCATAATTGATGCTTATATAGCTTCCCAATAGCATCTCTTGAATTGGAACATGCAGCATTGTATACTGTGCTTTCTGCTCTGAAAAGATTGATTCGCCAGCCACTATCAATCTGTTGCTAAGCAGTTAGTGACGGCACACAGTAAAGTCCTCAAGGACAATACAGAACAGCCAGAATGTTTTTCTTGGTATCAAACCTTTTTTCCCCCGTCTCCTGAAATATTGCATCAGTTGCTCCTTAATCAAAGTATAAAAAATGTTGCCAAGGCAATGCCACATTTATCGCCACAGATCGTGGCAGACAGACCTGTGTTGGGAACTACAAATTTTAGGACTTTCACAGCAGGCAGCAGAGGTGTAATGTGTTTTGTTGTCATTGGCATCTTCATTTGAAACTCAGCTTTTTTGTAGGCTTAGTTGGTTGGGGTTTTTTCACTTATTTAGATAAGGTTAGTGAACAAGGGGAGGAGAGTCAAAGTCATCTTTCTGTGGCTAAACGTGGTGCATTTTGGCTTTCCTCATCTTTTTGGCTGAAGGGTGAAAGCAGCCACGGGAGGAACTCGTGTCGCAACAAAAGCGATGCCATAAAACTCTGCCTCCCAGTGCCAGCAGCCCCTGGAGCGGGCGGGAGAGAAGCCCGCGCCCATCTCGCATCGCACCTGTCTTCATCTTAGGAGCATGTTCGTGCCCAGCAGCAACAGACATCTTAAACTTAGCCCGGAAATAAAATATTCCTCCTCGAGCTGCTGTTCCCCGCCAGAGCGCCGGGGCAGAGGCACAGCCTGGGTGCATCTGCGGCAGACGCGGCTCCCGCACGCACACACGCGAAAACCAGTGAGGCCGGTAACCTGTAGGCATTTCATTTATGCACAGATGCAAATTGAAAAACAATCCTTAAAAAAGATATTCTTAAACAATTCGGTCAGAAAAGGAACCGAGTGTTAAATGCTCCGCTCTCCTATTTCGTAACGAGATTTTAGTAAAAAGGCGGAGAAGAATGCCAGCTGAGCTGGCACATCTGACATTTTGATAACCTCGTCAATACTTCAGTTATTTTATTGGCTTTAAGCAGCTGCAGAACTTTTCCGTATTGTTTAGCTGTCTGTTCATTCTATTCCTGTCTTGTTGATAACAGTAAAAAGATGATGAGTAACCGTGGCAAATCAATAGAAAGGCATGTTTATTCTTATATGACCATGAACCCAGCTCTTCAAACTACCTCTTAAAACTCCAGGCTCTTTATTTGATCATAAATAGGTAGGCAGGGAAAAAAACATCTGAATTTTTAGTTGCTGGCTTAGGGTTTTATGAATGTGTTTGTTCCCGGCTTTTCTCTCTTCTGAACTAAGTTGAATTCTATTAAAAGCAAAGCGCAGTATTTCTTTTAAGTCAGGGACAAGCTTTCAAGCTTCATTACAAGCAGCTGACGGACAGGTGACCACTGAGTGACCCTCCATCAGTGTCCGGCCCCGTGGCCGCACGCCAGGCGCGGCGGCTGTGTCGGGCGTCGGGGGGTTGCGCTCTGGCTGGAAAGGGAAGAGGAAGATTTCTGTTCTGGCCGAATCCTGAGAAGAGAGCTGAAGGTGAGCCCGGAGTTAGAATTATTATGGCTGCAAAAGTCAGAATTAATATCTAATTTTGTAAACTAAACGCTGCTCTCAACAGCACTTCATTTCAATCTGAATGTTGAGTACGTTAAACTTCAGCTGCGATCAGGGAAATCCAAAGTTCATAAGTAACCAACAGCGGGTCTCAACTTCTAGCAGCTTTTTCATAGTCATGTAAGAATGCTGTAGATACTGAAATGTACCACTTCAGAACAAAATTTGAATTATTATTTTAAACTATGCTGCCTTCTGAAAATAATTTTTCATCATAAAATGTCAACAAAGACAACATCAAACAGGGCATTTTGACCAACACATGTGAGCAGGAGGGCGGCATTGAATTAAAAGCTGGGCAGGAGCCACCCCAAGTTCCTCTAAGCTCCCCGGCCCCGGCTTGGCTGTGGGGTGGGAGCCCAGGGCTGGGGCATGGCTCTGCTTCGCTTCTAACTCAGGTTCCTTTGTACCTATAAAGGCTGAGAAAACGCAGGGTGAAACCATGCGGAAGAGGAGCGTGGTCAGTGTGTCCCCTGTCTGTGTGTCTGGTGCTGTTCAGACCGTGCCTGGGGCTCCTCTCCTCCAGCACGGAGATTTCACCCAGGTCTCCGCTGGGCACAAGGTGCTCATTCCGCAGCCACCAACCGTCATCAACCGATCCTGGTTTCCCCGTCCTAGTGAGATCTCCCAAACTGGCGCTTGGCTACGGGATTTTCTGTGTTAACATGTTTCTCAGAAAGTTTGGACTCTCAACCAGGAAGATGATGGAAACGGTTTCATCTATCCAACAAGGGGCTGGAGCCCTTCTGCTGTGAGGACAGGCTGAGAGAGTTGGGGGTGTTCAGCCTGGAGAACAGAAGGCTCCAGGGAGACCTTAGAGCCCCTTCTAGGCCCTGAGTCATTCCCTGCTTGGGACTGGGGACCTTGGCTGGGGGTGGTCGTGGGGACTTGGCCAGCCCTCCTGCCCTGTGCCCGTCCCCCAGCAAGGGCTTTGGTGTTGCACCAGCGCCTTTCTGGCTTCTGGTGTCCTGAAGTTTAAAACAATGTTTAAAAATCTAGAAGCAGTGTCAGGAATGAATAAGAAAAATAATGCAAAGTCTGGCATGCTCCTGAAGACGCTCTTTAGGAATGAAAGCACAAGACCCACCGATAGCTGGAAGCTGACGCTGGCAAAAGCAAATGAGGTAAAATGGATTTTTAATCGTTCCTTTACAAAACTTGCAACGTGCCATTGGACCAATTCCCTTTCTAGGAAAAGACCCAGCTTTCCTTCCTAGCCCAGAGCCAGACAGGCTGCGCCGCGCAGGCCAGGTCTCCCTCAGCATGGGGCCGCGTGGGACTCAACACCCGTATGGTTAGCAATAAAGGGAATTGCATACATAATACTGGTTCTTGGGTAAATTCTCTGCGTGCGAGGTCATTGCTCTCACCCCAAGCTGATGCACAGTGTGTCTTGAAGCTGCCATTGTGCGAGCGTTCGCAGCCCTGTGCCGGCAGTACCAAGGTCTTGCGCTGGCAGACGGGCACCCTGCGCCCACCATCGCCATGAGCAACTCTTTAACCAAGTCTCTTATCTCTTACGGGACAGACCTTCCTCATGTGCCACCTGGAAACTGATTGGTTTCTGAGAAAAGAACATAATCAGAATGCATTTCCAAAAGAACATCTTTCAGCTCATCCTTGGAACATTATTTTGTTTCCTGCTCTGTGTGTGTCATTAGAAACTGAAAAGAATAACAAAAGGCTTTTTGTAGATAAGTTGACCTGTTTGGCTTCAAAAACACATTAGAATCAGATTAAAAAGGGACTGAAAAGACTAAAAAACAAGACCAGAATGTTCTCAATGGGAGACAGAAACCCACTGCTCCAACCTACAGCACTGGACCCGTAGGAATTTGACAATTTGGAAAGTGTCTTCTAGCCTCTAACCTATGAAACTTGAGCTCTGTTGTTCTAATTTTACCAATTTACTCTACTTTCCTCCTCCTATAATATTGGGATAATAATTTTTCCTTGATTTTATTTCACTGATTTTATTCTGAGTATTTTTCCACGGTTATTTAATATTTGCTGTTCTGACTGTAACAGCTCTGCTTGTAGGTGAAAAAAACTCGTGTTGCCAAAAGAAGAAATATAAGCCAGACTGCTTGTGTTAATATTTGCATTTGAAAGTACAAAGCTGAGTTTTCTCCAGTACTAAACACTTTTCTAGTAGTAAAAGTGCATGAGAAAAGCGTTTGCTGGGTAGAGGAGAGGACGCAAAAAATACTCACGGAAAATACCACTTATTCAATGACATTTTCAAAATACAGAGTACTTGGAAATGTCAACTATCTGCTTAGCAGCTAGAAGAAGTTATGTTGTGGTCCTGTCTCCTAGGACAATTGCCCATTTGCTTTTAGCTGCCATGTTCAGCTTTTAAGAAGCAATAACCAAACTCTGTAATGGCTCTAGGGATTCTGGGCCACTCTAGGTTGGTTGGGTTTGGGTTTTTGTTTCTACCCTCTGGAAAGGAGTGACAAGCTTCGGTGCTTTTGCTGACTGTCGGGTTTGAGCATGGCAAACGGTGGCCTTCGGTAAAAAGATTGTTATTCCCTTTTCACGACTTACAAACTCTGACCTCTATTTGAAGGACGACACGGGACTCATTTTTGCTTTCAGTTTTTGCCCTAAGAAGACAGTATGTTTCGTTTTATATTTAAAATTGGCACCTCTTGCTTTGGGGAGACTTTCCGACTGGCTGAACGCTGCAGCAAGCACGTACTGGTGGGCAGGGAAATGTTCCTTCAGGCACAGCACTGTGCTGAGGTTCAGTAAAGGGGATGGAGGAGGAGGTGATGCCTCCTGGCAGGAGCTCCGAGGGGCTCTGCCACCAAACCGTACCATCCACTCTCGAGGAGCATTTCTGTCGTTGAAACCGGGAATGAATTAGGGCAAACAAAGGCATTTCTGTGGTGCGCACAGAGTCCTATTGAATATCTTGGAGCAATCTCCACCTTCTCCTTCCTGGGAAGAGCAGGCTGGCGATGAGGACAGGGCTCCTCCTGGTTCTCCATCCCACCTGGGAAGAGGCAAAAATGAAGCAACCCTTGGCAGTGTTTGGGGCTGTTAGAGAAGGGAGAAGAGCTGCGTGGGCATTGTGTAGTGAGACCCGTCCAGCTAGAAGGTGACTGGGTAGAGCTTGTTGCGTCCCAAAGAGAGTTAGTACTTAATGCCTTAATCTGCCTTTTCCTGGGGTTTTAGCTGGATTGCACACTGGCTCTGCCTTCCTTCTGGATTCACTACATCACAGCTCCTGGCTTTGATAGGCGATGGGTAGCTTTTTCAAGCAGGGGGCAGGAGGATCCCTGGCCCTCAGAGATGTGACTTTGTAGGCAACGTCAACTGGCTGCTCAGAGTCCAGTATTGCTACTTCGTTCCTTGACACAATGGTAATACTCCTGAGTAGCGATGATGGGGTTTGCCTGTCAAATTCTTAAATAGATTGCTGCTATTAAAGCATCTGTAAAAATAAGAGCTAGACCACTAGAGACTGCAGTGCTCTCTTTTTAAGCTGTCTACAGAGAAACTTTTCCCTTCTCCTGTTTCCTCCTGGTCTCGTCTGTGCGGAGGAAGACAGCTCCTGAGGAGCAGCCCATCCCAAACCAGTGCCTTGGGTCAGTGCTCCCCATCCCACAGTGGGAACCGGGGGTGTGTGGTGACCCGGCGCTGGGGCAGCATCACAGCCGGGGGGTTTTGGCCACTTGCTCTTTCCTGCACTTGGACCTTTTTGAAAGCTGTGCTGTTGTGGTGCCATCTCATCACCCTGCGGATGAGGGAAGGTGGGGTTGTGCACGTATAAATATAAACTAGTATAGGAGACGGTGCCAGTAGATGGCACTCAAGAATACACAGCCTAACATCTGGGGTTGGGAGGACCTAGTGCTCTACAGGGCAAGTGGTCTTCCCTGGCAGCTCTCCCTTGCTGCTGTGAGGAACCCTGGAGGTACACAGGCTGTGCTGTGCATTAACCCCACCATTACCTGAAAGCCCTCCGGAAATGTTGGGTCTGAGGCACCCTGGGCTGTTTTGAAGCAGGAGGTGATGTGTGGTGGTGCTCAGTGGTCCAGCCACTGTGCCAAGAGATGCTGGCACCTGCATCTGCCTCCACCCTGGAATGCCCCAGTACCCATAGGTAGTGATGCTGCAGTGGCTTTTTCAGCAATGGGAAAAAATATACAATTTATGTGTCAAAGAGTTCCCGGTGATCAAAGAGTAACTTTAAATGGAGACCTGAGCAAATGCTACTCCACCTGTGCTTGGCATCCCCATAAACCTCAGTGTGGGCACAGCTCTTCCAGCTCTCTCTGGTGGCAAGTGTATCACCGTGAGTGTGGCCGTGGCACTGCAGGGTTCACTCGCCCATCTCCAGAACAGGTCGTCTTCAGCTCGTTACTGGCATCTCTACCACATCTCACCATTGGCAAAGCAGTAATGTACGCATGCCCAGGGCCACTCTGGCTAGCGTGTCACCGGCTGCTTTGGATGCTCCTTATCCTTGAGGCCAGTTTCTGAATGGTTCCTTCTGCACCGGCTCCACAGCAGGTGATCTGCCATACACACAGCATAGAGACACAGGCAATCTCTATTAGAATGAGGCAAGATACTTCCCAAGCTATCTCCAAATCCATCATAATTTGCCCCAAGTGTTTATCATTTGGACTGGTAACATAATAATTGTTACGTGATTTGATGAAATCCGTGTTCTTTTTTACAAATGTAATTTATTTGACAAATATTTCTTTTGTTGCTAATCTTGCACTGTGTCACAATAACTAGAGGAAGAGACTTTCAGGGTGAAACTGTGCTCTGTGTTGAATTGATTTAGCGATTAGTGTCATGTTCATCTTGAATTTTGTAATTCATACTCATTAACCTGAAAATGTTCTTGCAATTTTCTTCTCCTAGACCAGTTTTAAAGTACAAAAGCAGCTTCTATTAATTTCAAGGATTCTGAGAGCTATTGTCTCTTGTAAAGCACTAAAAAAGGAGGGGGCAGGCGGAAAATCACTAAATGGTATTTAAATCATTACATTTATCATTTGTTGAAATCATTGATACAGTAGTATTTATCTGGTTTACTTCAACTGTATGAAGAATTGGACTAAATCACTATATCAAAAAAACAAAGCCAAACCCCTTCAACTAACTCTGCACTGCCTAATCGTTGTAGTTGGTAACTTAAGTAATGTTGTCCCGATTCTGATCTTCTTTGCTTTGACTATGGGCTGGCCCAGTTCCACTGACTGTGGGGAAACTGGTGTCTGGTTTACAGCACTTCATACCGCTTGTTACACCCTGCACCATCTGTCTGAGCTTGCTTGCACCCTGGCATGCTAGCGTAGACTCATTTTAGGACAGAGATGGGTAGATCAAACCGAAACGATAGCAGCAAAGCCATCTGCAGGCAGCAGTGCTGGCTTCAGTGGAGATCTGGGGGTGATTGCCGCTGTGCCATACCAGAACTTTCCTGGCTGTGCTGCCTGTGCCACGCGGCCGCGCATGCCGAGTCTCTCTGCACCCACATCCAGGCTCTCCTCCTCACCAGGACACCTCATGCATGAAGCCATACACATTCCCATGAGCAAATATCACAGATTCATGGAATGGCAGGTGTTGGAAGGGACCTCTGGAGATCATCTGGTCCAACCCCCTGCAGGGTCACCCAGAGCAGGTGGCACAGGAACGCGTCCAGGTGGGATTGGAATGTCTCCAGAGACGGAGACTCCACCACCTCTCTGGGCAGCCTGTGCCAGGGCTCTGCCACCCTCACAGCAAAGAAGTTCCTCCTCATGTTTAGGTCAAACTTCCTGTGCTCAAGTTTGTGCCCGTTACCTCTTGTCCTGTCCCCGGGCACCACTGAAAAGAGGTCAAGGCCCCATCCCCCTGACGCCCAACCTTTAAGTATTTATAAGTGTTGATAAGGTCCCCCCTCAGCCGTCTTTTTTCCAGACTGAAGAGACCCAAATCCCTCAGCCTTTCTTCGTAAGACAGATGTTCCAGTCCCCTCATCATCTTGGTAGCCCTTTGCTGCACCCTCTCCAGCAGTTCCCTGTCCTTCTTGAACTGGGGAGCCCAGAACTAGACACAGTACTCCAGGTGCAGCCTCACCAGGGCAGAGCAGAGGGGGAGGATGACCTCCCTCGACCTGCTTGCTATATCAAGTACCATTTGATTTTCTCATTTAGTTTTGATGCTTTTAATCCAAAAGCTATCCTCATTATAAACATGCCTTAATCTGTTAATGTTCTTGATACCACACTCATCCCCTTGACATCCTCCAAAATTAGCACGTTTGTGGTTGGCGCCATCCCCACCCTGCTGGAGGGAAGGCTTTTTGCTGGGGAGCGCCGCGGGCAGGACAGTCCCTCCTGGGGAGCTGCAAATGGGGTTCACTCAAAGCGCTGGTGGAAATGATGGGCAGGGTTGCATGCGCTTGTTATTGGATATTATTATTGATGACGCAGATTTGTGGCTCGGCTGGTGGCCTCAGGGAAGAGCCCAGAGCAGGTGGACCTGCTGGTCCTCACTCAGAGGGGGCTGCTGAGAAAAGAGCCTCAGCCACAGATACCGTATCTGTCGGGCAGCCTCCGGTGCTCGCTTACCTGCAAACCAGCCACGCGTTCATTGCAGGGAAATGCGACAACCTCCAGCCGGTGAATTCAGTTTATTTTGAAATGTGTAATGAACTCTTGCAGGAAATATCCATCTTCTCCTGTGACACAGCCTGGCCAAAGCCAGACTGTCCCCTTGCTCTCTCAGATGCCATACATCCCACACGCGGGGTGGGACGGGAGCGTGTACCTCAGCAGCTGGCCGAAGGGGGTCCTCCCGGCCAGGCAGGGGACCTGTGCCCAGAGGCCTGGGGCATTGCTCCTCCAGGAAAGATGCCCATTGCTGGGTCAGGCAGGAGCAGAGATTTATTCCTCGTTCTGAGCCATAAATTGTGCTTCTGGAACAAGTTGGGAAGCTCAGGTGCAAAAGCGTGTCAGGTTTTTTTTCTCCCAGATAAAGGGCTGATCTTGCTTAATTTGTACACCCTGAGTTTGAAGAAATAATTTCAACTTATTTTGCTCTCGTATCCCAGACCCCTTTTTTGGGCCCAGGTTATAAGCTCATCCATCCAAAGAGTAACCTAATACGCTACAGGATATTCCAGAATGTGAATGTGAATATATTTCTTTCATGTGTTAATTGCAAGCAAAACAGCAATCTGACTCACTGGACTCTCATTTCTTAGATGAGCACTGGCATCAGCCATGCCCTTCCTTTGGATTTTGCATTGAGCATCTGTGAACTTTTTTCCTAATGGAACGGTTTCTTACAAATAAAATATTTAATTTGTATATGCAGATGCCTTTTAATACAATCAAGCTCTCTATTCAAGAAAGCAGATCTGATGAAACATCCCATTTCAGCGAGGGCAATTTAGGCTAGACATCAGGAAAACCTAGCTAATGATTAAAATAGTGAGGCATTGCTATAGGCTGCCAGGAGAGCTTAAGGAAACTCCATCATGGGAAGTCTTTAAGAATAAGTTTGGCAGCTATTATCAGGAATGATTTAGCTATAATTGATCTTGACTTGGAGCAAGAGAACAGACTGGATGATTTCTTCTTCCTTGTTTTGCATGATTTCCAAGAAATTCTAAAAAAAAAAGTTGAATTTAGATGGTTCAGTATTACCAAATGTTCCTTTCCCTCTTTCTAAGGGAATTTTTTACTAAATTTCAACAGAACGTGCAAATAGTTGAGCACACTTTGTAATTTATGTCACATGTCAAGACCTAAACCTCTTGAGGACGTTGCTCCACCTTCCTAAATATTTAAATATTTTTCCTTCTCTTCTTGTTGCTTAATAGGTTTGTTGTATTGCAAACAGCTACCTTGAGTTGCTCTTTCTCCACTGATGCCAAAACCTAGGAATTGTACTGAAAGGAGCAGAGCTGCAGCCACCTTTCAGAGCAAGGATGAGCCAAGCCTTTTATTTCCACAAATAAGAATTAGAACAGAAAGCGTTTTGAGCAAATATTGTTCAACTGAACTTAAAGGAAGAGCTGAGCATTCAGAAAATGACTCATTGTGCAGGCGAAGAGCATGCACTACCTTGAAATGTTGTCTTGAGGGCTGTTTTATTAAATACATGAGTGAACTGACTAACAGCAAAACTGATGCAGAATGCTGATGGTGTCTTTGACCTTTAAAACCTTGATGAAATTTATAATTTGCTCATTTTCTAATTTTAAAAAACAATAATATTAGTCATTCTTTACATTTGCTTCTCCAAACTCAATGAACATATATATAGGTATATGCAACTTTATACGTTCAAAATCAGTGTTTTAACCTTGTGTATTAGAATGCATTAAGATGCTTCCAAAAGAAGATGTTGTAAAATGTACAGATTGCTTCCTGTTTCTCCTACTGCAGTGATGGACAGAAGAGAGACAGCAATCTGAAAATAACTGCCTTTCACACCTAAAATTCATACGCACAGGCATTCTGACTATTTGGAATAACCAAATAACCTCAAATCAGAACAAATATTGTGTGCCTTCTCTTAAACATATTTATCATTCCTTTCAGACATTTTATTTCAGCTTGTTCAAGCTCAAATATTACTGTTCAGAGCAAAATAGGTTTACCCTGATAGCAGGGATGAGTGTTTATAGCCTCCATCGCAAGTTTTGCCTGACACTAGCCAAACACCATCTGTTGCAGAAACTGGACACAGAGATGTCCAACACACCGGGCAGCTCTTCTGGAGAGTTGCCAATCTGGCACAGAATTGCTCATTAGCAGTGTCTCTTCTATGACAGTAAAGCTGGTGGTGACGGATGGATTCCAGGTTTGAGGAACAGAAGCCGTACCTGGTGAAAAGCCAAAGTTGGGGTCGGTGGATGTGTGGAAGTGGGAAACTTTGGGCGTGATTTGTTTAAAGGAGACAACGTGGCTGTGGAAAAGGGTTATGCTCTTGGTGAGCACTTGGCTGGCCAGGAGGTGGCCTTTTGGTGGCACAGGGTAGTCCTGCTTAATGGAGGCTTTGCAAGCCTGAGACAATAACCAGTGAAATCTGCAATACTAATAAGAGATACACACCAGTTAATATTTCCTGATAGAGATGGGCCAAAGCTTGAGTTACTTTCCAAATCCCCGTGACTTTGCAGGTTGGAATTAAAACAGAGTATTTATGCAAACCACACAACTGATTTTGGCTTTAGGATGTGAAAAACTTGCCTGATGAGCTTTAGCCAAATAAAACCACCCTGGGTTTTATTTTGCAGCAGCTTTTCCAGGCAAGGATACTTTTCAGAAAATGAAATCCATTGACCTAGGCCAGGACAAAAAGGAGGGAAGGGTGTGTAAAGGTTATAACCATGTAACTTTAAAATCATTCAAATCCACCTTATATAAGTTCGCCGAATCCAAGGTAGATCACTCTTTGACACTCGTGAACTTGCAGCCAAGATCACATGAGAGCAGCAAAGCTCGTTTCCCACCTCAGAGCTATCTCATGGTCCTGAAAGTCTGCAAAACACCTGAATGGTTAGTAACAGTTTATGCGCAAAACCATTTTCTCACTTTTTTGAAGTGAATGGCTATGTCCAGTACATATTTGCCATCCCTAGTTTGCCACAGGGAGCAGGAGGACCAGTGCCAAATATGCTTGGTACTCACAAGATCAGACTTTCAAAAATGCTCAATCTCCATGAAGTCCTGCAGTTAATCAGCTATGTTCAGACCCTAATTTTCTCCATTCACTTCACAACATACGTTAAGCATAGGGCATCTATGTAGAGAAGAACCTGAATTGATGATGAAGCAGCAGCTCTCTCCATTTCTAATTCAGATCTTTTATACAGTATTTCTGGCCAAATCAACCAGAGCTACACACTCAAGAGTTCCACCCACCCAGCTCCAGAGCCTTTGAGGGTCCCGCCTTTGAGAAAGTTAAAGCATCGGCATCTCCCATTATTTCTCATGAATTTTGCACAAGTGACTCGCCCTTCACCGCCTGCTCTGTGAACATCTGCATCCTTGCACAGGCGTTGGAGGTGCACAAAGAGCTGAGGTTTGAAGGCATCAGGCACGTTGCCCAGTCCCTCCTCTCTATGGCTTGCTCACTATAAACATCTTTTAAAGACACGAGAAAGATACGGCTGTTTCTTATGACAATCTGTTTGCCTTCAAACTGGAAATACAAGTAGAAGGGGTCTGTGGTTGGGTCACTAAGGTAGCATTCTGCTTCTGGCGGTGGGAAAGCATAGTGGGGATTGTTCTATAAAACACTGCAGCCATGCATTAACTGTCTTTCAGAATTTAGCTTCAGCTCCTCCTTATCTTTCCAGCTGCAAAAAACTTAAATGTGTTAAAAAATACTTCATCCCTCACTATTTTTTTCATAGACTTCACCCTGAAATTTAAGTCTCCCTTTCCCCATTTCTCAAGGTAAAATGCTCCCAAGGAAAAGAGCAAGGAATGACGGAGAAGCTGACGACGTGTCAGTGCCTTGCCTCTCGTGAGATGGATGTGCTAGGACTTTGGCATTGCAGAAGAGCTCAAGGCAGTCAGATATGGTGAAAGAAATGATGAAACCAGATGTAAGATTGATTGAAACCACTTCTACTGATTCATACTTTTAATGTATTTCTCGGTCCTGGTATTTTATTGCTGTATATTTCCCCCCTGGAATTCATTATGCTCTGTGTGTGTGACATCTCAGCTAGCAGCTGTGGAAATGATTGTGTGATCACTAAAAACCATAGCTTTAGGTGAGAAATGGGCAATAGGAACAAGGAAAGTATTAATGTGCACTTTTCTGTCCTCATATACATCTTATTAGTGCGGCGGGAAGGAATGAAACCTTACAGAATCATGGAATAATTTTGGTTGGGAGGGACCTCCGGAGGTCTTGAGTCCATCCTCCTGCTCGTGAGGATGGAGGGTCCGTTGCTGAGACCACCTTGCTGGGGGTCTTGCCCACAGTCAATCCCTACCTGCAGTGTCCGTGAGCCGCTGCCACCTCCTCGAGACAGCCATGGCTCCTCTTTGCCAGCTGAAGACCCACCTGCAAAATGGAAACTTTTAATCATCAACCTGTCTGAAAGTCGTTACTCTCCTCTCCGGACGCAAATATATCTCATGAATGACTACATTTTCTATATGCCAGAGCTATCTGCCAATTTCTGTCATGCTTAGCAAGTGTGCATCATTCTGTCCATAGGCCCCACGTAAAGGCTTGTCTTTCCTGCTCCGCACAGAGACGTGACCACCGCTCCCGGGGACGGGGTGCTCGCAGGGGACCCGAGGGCAGCCTTGAAAAAGCGCTGAGCTTCTTCTTCCCCACCTACTTGGGACTGAGCTCCGCAGCTAGGCAGAATCCCACTGAAATTCATTCTTCTATGGCTTAGCTTGGCCGAAAGCTTCATGAGCCTGAGCAAGGTTTGGGTTTGTGCTCATATCCAAAATTGGAGAGGTTTTGCCAGGGTTTTTCTATGAAAATTGCTCACAGCTCCATTGACTGGCTGTGCTGCCTCTGCAGCATCAATTCTATCCCTGGCTGACACCTTTGATTTTGGAAGTTGTCTCCATTTTCCAGAGAAAACTATGTACATTAGCTATTTTTGGATAGCGTATATTTAATCTCCTGCAAGAAATGGAGCAATTCACTTGTTCCTTATTTCCAGAGCCATTACATTGCTCTTGGTGACAGCTCCAAGGAACAGAAATCCTTAACTTGTTTAATGTCTTCATTTGGGTGATCGAAAGACACCTAACCAAAGATCCGTTTCTGTGCTACCGTGAGGAAAATAGCATGCAGCACCTGCTAGGTAAAGCACCTTCTCTTTTCTTGGGTAAAAAGGAATGTTAAAAAGGAACCAGTTTTTGGATGGTTCTTGTGTCTGCTTCGAAGCCAAATTAAAACGCTACTGACTGTTCATCATTTTCCCTGGTCATTCTTTTATTTTTATGCGTAGTTGAGGATAAACTGTGGTCTTTGCACCATGTAAAGTGTATTTAGACTCTTTGCTCTAGTGAAAAATGAGTTGTTATCTGTGCCAGTACTGAAGTGTGCAGGGAGAAATCTGGGACAGTCACGGGGGCTGCCAGTGGAAATAACCGATGGAAGATCTGACTGTGGTTAATTGAAAACACATAAAGCGGAGGCATATATTGTGAGTTCCTTGTGATGGAAAAGTGACCGACAGTGAGCAGTGAGTTCAGATGGGCCGCAGTATGCAGCCTGGGGGTTCTCAGGCCTGTCCACAGACTTGCTCCCTACACATGTGCTAGGGAAGCCGGGCTGCTTGCAAACTATAGAAGTCATCGATACTGCAAATAGTTGGAGGGGTGCCTCTTGGATCAGAAAATGCAAACCTTGCTGGAGGGCTCCAAGTTCAGCAACATGCAGCTCAAAAGGAATTGTCCTGAAGTCCTGACGTGTTTGCAAATTTGCTTAAAAATAATTTTAAAAAAAAAAGGGTACAGCAGTGGCCGCTGCTGAGGTGAAGGCTGGGCTCTGCGCGCGTTGCCGGTTGCTGCAGCGTGTGCGGGGGCCGTTGGTGGCTGCGGGGAATGGCCCTTTCCTGCGGCGCGGGAGGAAGGAGATTCCTCATCCTCACCAGCGGGGAGGATCCGCTCGCCTCGGTGCCCGGCTGTGCTTGTGGGTTGAGGCTGAGAGCGGGGAACTCCAGATGAGATTAACACTTCTTAGGTGAAAGCAGCAGCAGGCAAGATCTGGATTTGTGTCCAAGGTAAATAACAAGTTGAAACAAGGTAAAGAACACAGGGTCATGCCACCGGAGCAGCGTGAAAATACCGGCTCTGTTACATGCTGGGTACTGATGGAGCAGCTCTAATGAGGAGACGGACAGCTGAGGCACAGGCTAATGCTGTTTCGTCTAGTACAAATTAAACCATTTGTTCATATATAGCGCAGTTTCACACACGGTGGTGCTTAGTCAGCAGTTCTTGGTGGGTTAGTTGAGGGTTTTTTTTGGTTAATGACAGCTATTTCAAAAACTGGTTGAAAAGCACAAGATGTTTGCAGAAGCTCTTGCATTAGTTGTTATGGATGCAGACTCACCCGTGACTCAGTATCTTTGGTCCCGCAAAGTGATGCTGGTGGTTGCAGGACATCTCAAGGTGTCTCTAAGCTGGTGGTCCTGTGAGGGTGCAAAGAGTCACCAGGGCAGGGGTGGCCCACGGTGACCCACACTGTCAAAACACCTTTGGTGAGTCTTTCTCTCGTCCAGCTCCCATGCTAAACACCAAAAAGACCAGCCTTGTCTGTAACGTCTGCTACCTGCCAGCCCATTAAAGGACCTTTTCAGACCCATTTCTGTCTTCTGCCTTCCAAGGCACATGCCTTGGATCATGCATGCAGCCCGCAGGCTCCCTGTGGGCTTGTTTGCTTTGGCTTTGCACCTTCTACTGTACTTCGCACCAGAGCGAGGTGTCCTCAAATGTGGATGCAAGGAAAGGTCATTGAACAACGTGACACTTATTGTTTGAGAGTTTTGATGGCAAATATTTTTTTCTTGCTGGCATCACCAGCTATAGGATGGAAAAACACACCAAGGAATGTTTTATCATCCCTTAGAAAGCGACACCGTCTATTCGAAACTGTACTCTGACGAGGAGTCACAGGAGAGAACACCACCATCGCTTGGGGAGTGAAATGAGTTGTTGTTGAATAAACTCTGAATTTCTAAATCTTCCTACAATGGTGAAGAAGAGTGGAAAGCATTGATAAAATATATTTCTCTTTCTGATATCTTTCTTTCCAAATCAAAGGGCTGCTAGAAAGGTCAGCACCATCCTGTGTCTTCAAAAACTGGATGTGTTGGGACAAACCTGAAATTTGGGGGCATATGGGAGCAATGCCACTGAGTGCAGTTTGTAGCCTGGGCAGGGAACCCACTGGATGGACCTGGAGAAAAATAAATAGAATAACCAGGGTTTTAAATTCTCACAGAGAAAGGGGAGCAGGCTTCTTTTTTCTCTGACTCTTTTTCTTTCTCTCACCATGTCTCCCCTCCCCACCCCCCAACCCAGGGGCATATTTTTCCAGATATCTAATTTACTCTAAATCCATCTGATTGAATAGAAGTTCCAAAAATAAAGGCAACTGCCATTGCTCTGTCTGGTGTTTAACAGCCCGTTGGTGTGACAGGCATCTAACGCCTGTGCCGTAACGCCAGCACATCTGTTAGTAGAAACAGCTACCAGTGGGGAATCGCGAGCTGTGCATTCTCTATGGTTACTCACAACACAGGAGCTGGAAGATGAAACCCTTCAGGCCAGAGGAACAATTCATTACCTCCGAGTCACAGGAAACACACGTCAGCTTTTTTAAAACCAACACAACTATCCACACATGAACTGTTCACCTGCCATTGCCCTTTCGGTTGCGTGGCTCCCTGCTCCCCCAGTCCCGGTCCCCGCAGCAGTTTGCCCTCTCCTGTGTCAGCCTTCCCTCCACGCAGCTTTCCCTGAGTTTCTTTGCTTCCCACAGGAGTGAGCTGGGGCAGTCGGCTCCCTAAGGCAGCGCCTTCCTCTCCCAATGGCCGCTTTGGATAAGATTTTCCAACTGGCGATGGGTTGCCAAACACTGGGGACACCAGAAGCTTGCATCCAACAAAATTACTTTCCCCTCATGGATTTGCTCTTCATGATGTAAGAACATGGCTTTTCTTCTGCTCACGGTAGCAGAGCAAATTACAGTATTATGGGAAATCAATGTGATTATTCCGTTGGGGATGAAATCACATGTGCATTTAAAAAAACGTGATAGTAGGCTGCTGCTCTCCTACGGCAGTGGGCGCGTCGCGCGCCGTGATGGGGGCTGACTGATCCATTTTAAAGGGTGCTGCAGAGAGCAACTCCATCTCACCTCCCTTAGCAACTCAACATCTTATCTTGCTAATCTCTGAATTACAGATGATCCTTGTTAGCATTATTAAATGCCGGGTACCCCACAAGCCCTACTAATTAGCATTTTTCAGTGCGCTGTGGGGTGAGAACTTGAATGCTTTGATCATAACAGTTTCACAAACCGTACTTCTGAAGTAGTTCACCTCTCGTGTTCCAAATATTTTCAATGTTAGGTCAGGAGGATTGCCAGGCCCTAAGATAGTACGTAAGAATTATGTCCATTTATCAACCCTTGTTTACAGTGGCTGGATACCATTCTTTGGGATTTCCAACACTGACAAGTAACGCAAGGCAGAAAAATTCTTTCTTGCCAAGAAATGATTCTGAAATTTCAGAGGAACAATAATTTAATGGTCTGACTTTTGTAATTTCTTCCTCCCTAAAAAGCTACAACTTATATGAACAATTTACATCAAAACTAGACAAGCACCATACGCTGCTTTATAAACATTGATAAAAGACCCAGAACACCTAGAATTGGGGACCTGACCTTCCCCTGAGGTGGAAAAGGAGAGTAAATTCTGGCTCATTTTAGTTACATGACTTCTACTGTTGCTTCCCTACAGTTGTACCAAAGTGGTGGTGGTGAGGTTGGAATAGATCCCTGCTTGAAGCGTAAGTTAGATAATACACATTAGTAATTGTTGCTTTGTTGAAAAGCCATGGAAGGGTTTACATGGTTGGCCTGATCTTTAAGTGAAGAATTTTGGCCTAGTAATAAATGTTAAGTAAGTAGGAGAAAAGGCTGTCTCTTACATAGGGATAATCTGCACAGAAAGCACGAAATCTGACTTCCGTTTGGCTCCTGTCTCGGAGACAATTATTTCTAGAAATGCAAATTAATGTACTGGACCAGAGCTCACCACAGTGCAGAAGTGAAATCACTTCATGCAAAAACACTAAAAGGCAAGCTTTTAGCAAGAATTGCCTGGATTATTCTGGTCTGGCCTCTGGACAGGGCTTTAGGATGACAATAATGTGTCTTTTCATTCCCATTCACTGCTTGTGCACAAAAGGTGTTTGTCCAAGGAAACACAACGGAGCAGTTGCTGCGGCCGCCGTCGCTGTTCTGTCCTTAGGGAACTGCTGGAATTTACACAGAAAGGTCAAATAAATAACGTAAACATCTTCCAGACCCTAATGTTACTTGATTAAAAAGGATCAGATACTAATTAGTGATATTAATTGGGCATATCAAATGCGTCCAGTGGAAACCGTTAAAATGTAAGTTAAGTGCTTTATTACCAGAGTGGGAAACTGTTTATTTTTCTTAAGAAATAAAGCAGCTCCTCAGAATTTGCACCTGCATTTGTTGGGAGTAAGGACTGTTTGCAAATCCCCAGTGATGTTTCTGGCCACCTTTAGGTCTTGGTTCCTCAAGAGTCTGAGCTGGCCCTTTTGGGCAAAGCTCTGGCTACGAGGAGTTCTGGCAGCTCTTCTCCACCCCGGCCCAGCTTTGCTCTTGCCAGCCAGATTAGAAATAGCAGCATCAAGCTAATTGTCCCAAAGTTCTCAGCTGTTACCTGGCAAAGGGTACTTTGTGAGGCCCACCTTTCTCTGAAGCTACCCCAGTGTCCAAAGAAGAACAATCGATCTCCCGTTTCCCCATCTCTCACCAGATCCTCCTTCAGCTTGCACTGCTTTCCCATACCTGTTTTGTTAGCACATACATTTTTCGTCTTTGCTGAAAACCATATTAACAAGTTACTACTTGTCATTTTTGACATTGTACAATTATTGTTTTATAGGAAAAGTTGTTCTGTGCGTCCAGACCGTGTTCAGTGTTCTTAAATATATGTTTGATTCTCAAATAAATGCTTAGCGCAGTTCTTGTGTAGCATAGCATGAGCCGTGCAATTACAGTGCTTCCAAGACAAAGCCTTCCTTAAAGTGCTTTCCTGAGGTGATGCTTGTGTAACTATTAATCTTTAGTCATTACAACTGTCTTTTTTGATATTGAAAGCAAACCACAAGACAGCTGTCTGTACGTTGTGTGCTTAAACAAAAATGGCCACTCTTGTGCTGAGGTGTGCCCTGGAGCAGCTGGAAAAAATACTTCTTTTATTCCTTTAGGAGACAAAGGTTTGATTAAGCTGCTTGTTATCATTTTTAGCATTTACACAATGTGAGACACTATAATAGTAAATGCATTTGGAATGATATGCAGCTGCATGACCTGGGTTTGTTCAAAAAGTATCACAAAAACTGCTGAGCAAGGGAAGTGTGTACTCGGTGCAAGGGAAAATTGTACTCCATGCGTACTGTGCTGGCACCTCCTTCCCAGCGTTTTAGATCAGGCAGTTTGTGGCCAACGTTCACCTCGGGGTGAGCAGGGCCCTGCCCGAGGCTTCCCAGGCGCCGAGAGCAGCACCCCCGGGCGACGGGAGGGCAGAGACCCCAACCCCCCGCGGGCTCTGCCGCTGACCCCACATGGCAGGGACGGGGCGGCCTTGAGTTACGCGATGAAGGAGAACACACAGGCGTTCGGAGGAGGAAAGTAACTTTCTTCTGAGAACCCGGTCAATGGACACCAAATGCCAAAGAGTTTTCATAAAGCCCTTGCGTGAGCTTGGTGATGGCCAAAGGGTTCAAAATTATGGTCATCCTGGAAAACGCGTCAACTGCAGGAAGACTATCCCTGCAGAAATAATGCTGTCCTAGGGACAGACCATCCAGACAAACATGCAGGATATATTTGGGCCAGGTCTACATTACAGACCTTTGCCCGTATAGCTGGGTGGGCACAGGGCTGGTGGCCCGTGCTCTCCCACCGGCAGAGCCACGCTAGCAGACGTAGGCTTGGGGGAAATATGTAAGAAGAAATCAACTTTTGTTTTCATTGGATCCTGCAAGTGTCTTTGAGAATCATTGCCATAATATTGTTTATATAAGCAGAGGTACCCATATATGAAGTATGGAAACATTGCCACATTATAAACACAAGAGCTGGGTTGAGCCCGAGATCCTCTTGAGTATCTATGGGATGTTGCCATTCTACTGACATATGGTAATGTTTTCTCCCAATAATCTCCTGCAGAAGTAGTTCTGGGCCAGTTACTCATACATTCAAATTCCATAAAATATATAGCAGAGTTTATAAAGTTATTAGAACAAAACTGTTTTAGGAGATCTCATTTCATTGTACAATATGCGGCTTCAGCAAAAGAAATCTGTAAACAGATATTTTAGCTGAATACAAAACTCTTTTTAATATTTACTCTGACAATCCTAATGGTGGATTTCAGCCAAGATGTTTGTGCAGCTTCATGCCTGATGGTTTCTACTTCAGATTTACAGCTGAATGTTTTCCTGTGTGATGGGTGATTATTTAAAACTGCTGCTCTCTCCAGTCCTCAAAACGCCAAAAGACAGTTTTTGTTGCAAGCTGTAGTTTAGATGCAGAGCCAGATTCTGCATGTGCTTCATGTCAGTGTTTGTACGCGAGAATCAAACCTTGGAGGCTGCCCTATGCAAAAGTAACAGAAGAGTAGAGTTGGGTCCTTCGGGCTTCAGTTAAAGAGTAATAAAGAATATTAATGTACATCTACTAAATAATTATGTTTGCTAAAATAATCAAACTGAGGCACCACCAGAATCTTTATGGCAATTAAAAATCTTCTACGTTAAAATTTCTCTCTACAATTGTTGCCTATAAATGGAGCACTGGGATCAAGTCTGGGTAAAAGTCAAAGGAAAAAAAAGCTTCATATGGCTCGGGGCACATATTAGTGTCTCTGAAATCCAAAGGATGCTTCAGGAGAGAGATACAAACAATTCACTGCTAACTGGCTTGTCAATGCAGAGCTAATCAACGCAATTAGCTGAACTTTGTGGAATGATTAGTCTCAGGTTTGAGCAGACCCCTACCACATGCAGCATTTGCAACCCTCTGCCATAAGCAAAGCCCATAATGCTCTCCCGTGGCATCAGCAATGACAGCTATTGTCCATCCTTTGAGGCCAATGTTAAATTACTTCATATTCCATCTGCACAAGCCAGGTTGATACAAAATCGTGTGAGAAGTGTGAAAAGAAATAGGTATTTAAAGTTAATTTAAATAGAGTACCCTTTTAAAGGCCTAAGGAAATGCTATTGAGCAATGGGGAGCAGTTAGTGCAATAATGGAGCAGAGGCACCGTTATGGAAATTACTATGGTCATTAAACATTGATGCTGAATAGAACCCTTTGCTCTCCCCATCTATAGAAAACGTAAAACACAGTTCAAAGTGGCTGGTGCACCTGAACTGCTCCAATTACTTTTGTGACTGATTGTGAGTTTATATTAAGGTTAGAATTTCACAATGATTCTTATCCATTTGCTTGTTCTTATTTAATCTAAGTCTAAATAGAGAAGGCAATCAAATAATGAGATTAACACAAATTCTGGTGTACTTACACTGAACAACTGATTGCCAGTATATGTCATTATAATTGTTATGTGGCTACAGGCTTAGGCATCCACAAAAAAGACTAGATTGCTTTCATGGAATTTCAAGATCTTTCAGAATATTGTTTCCAGAACACATTCTTCTCTGTTTCCCCTCAGTTCTTCGGCAAGGCTTTGTTGCTTACTGAGCCTTTAACTGCTCGTGTCTAGATGCTAACAGAGGTTACATGTGTAATAGGAAATACCTTGCGTAAGAAATGACCCATGAAGGATGACTCTCGCTGAAGATGAACATTCCTCCAGTTTGTGTGTAACCTGGAGTAATTAGAAGCAAATAAAAAAAAATATTTATATCACATATAGTCAGCTCTGCAACTGAAGTTTCAGAAACTGCAATGTGGCTGTAAACGTCAAACTGCTTCATACTGAGTCTTTGGCTCCATCTCATTGCAGAACCCCTGTAACCTTGAGCATTAGGACTCAAAAGGACAAAACCCTTGTGCGAGTTGAGTGTAGGGGCACAGGTGGCCCCTGGACTCAGTCTTGCCGAGGTTTGTGGTGCTGGGGACGTGGGAGATGTGTTAGGAAAACGTGACTGCAGGAATTTCTTCCTTGACATCACTGAATACAATTTTACGTTAAGGAAATATCTGCATGCATTTTATTGCACCCTCTGTAACCAAATCTAAACCAAGTCAACAAGACTTTGCCCAAGAACATGCATTTTGGTTTGGTTCCTAATTTTAACTTTTAGATAAAACTGAAGAGATTTGGTTTTTATCATTTTTCTTCATTACCAGTTGGCATCTAACTTTCCTGAATGAAAGCAGACTGGCTGCTCTCCCATAGCTAATTTACCTAGGCCAAGCTGAAACATCTGATTATTATTATGTGGCCTTATTGACACACTGGTTAGAGATTCCCTGAACAGAATTGGAAGAGACACTTTTGATATCCTCTTCAAAAAAATTTTCCAGGAATAGAGGTGTGAGTTTAGGTACAGGGTAAGCTCCGTACGGAGTTTTACAAGAAAACCTGAGAGCCGCAGTGAAGCCGAGGGCGGCTGGGTGGGAAGCCCTTTCTGGGCAGGGGTGCTCTGCTGGGCAGGACGCAGCCCTGGAGCAGAGGTGGGCTGCTGGAAGGGGACCTACAGCTGATGTGGAATCATGTCAGATGGTGCGCCATGGTGATCCACACACAGCAGCTAGCCAGGCTGCCAGGTCCGGCTTTGCACGTAACTGCCACAGCTACCTCGCTGGCTGGTATGGCAGAACCCACAGGTATCCCGACCGGGGCTCAGCACGCACATATCACCTGTAGAGCACAATACGTCCAGGTTATGGAAAGAATGGCAGGTCCAGGCATTATCCTGGGAACGCCACACTGTCCCCTCCGCTTTCTCAGATGTGATTGTTGGCCCTTGGAGCAGTGAAGCTGTAGGCATAGATTCCCTGGCTTTTCTGCAACGTTTGACACGGGCAGAGCAAGTTCCCTGACCACCACCCACGCTTCTCCCTGCTCGTCCGGGATCAGGGCTGGCGGCAGCCAGCAGGCGCTGGGAGACGGGCTGCTGCTTCCCGCCTGTATGCGATACGAAACACATTTCATAGTTTCCAGAGATTTGAGCTAGAAATGTCTTAACTTATGATATTCTGGTTTTCATAAGTTTGAGGTTTTCTGATGTTTTGGGACTGTTGTCATCTTGATTTATTTTCTGTGTTTGAAAGGTTTGAACTTTTATATCCGTCTTTAGGTTTGCGTCTGTCTACTCAGTGCTTCACTGAGCTGCTTCGCTATTTTTAATCCATAGAAGAAAAAAGATTTCTATGCTGGAGTAAATGTAAAGATGGCAAAACCCTCCTGAGGTCTGGTTTATTCAAAAAGAAAAATGCGGTGGATTTTCAAAAATACAGCTGTGGGAAATAAGGGAACGGTCTGTCTTTTGGAAATCTCTTGCGCAAATGATCTAAATGATGTGATCAATAACCTATTCCTGTGATGTCCTTCTCCCGTGGGAATCTGCAATAGCACTGCCAACGGTCTGGTGTGTGGGGAATCAGACGCTCAAACAGAAACAGTTTTTAAGAGATGTGTGAAGAAATCCATCCATTCCAATAGGGTGATTTCATCTGAAAGAAAGGCAAACATTGCTTGAAACAGCACCACAGCGAGGTGTGGACAGGACCATTCGTCTTGGTGGTAGTTCTCGTCTCCCTCGTCCCCAGCGCTGGTGGAGGGTCTGTAGCAGGACGTGTCCTTCTCCCAGCCCCGTCTCCACATCAGCTCTGCCCTCCATGCTGGTTGGTCGTGCCTGTTTATGACTCCCTGCCCAGAAGGATGGACTTACAGCATGCAGAAGGAAAAACTGGGCAGCGAAGAGGTTTATTACTCTTTGTTCCACCAAGCACATGCTAAACATGGTGACTCTGAAAGATTAAGAAAGAGCTAACAGCTTCTGCTGCCCAAGCCCTTCTGCTCCTGAGTGCCAGAAGACAGGAGCGTGCTGGGGAAAAAGCTCAGTGCTGCTGTCAGAGCACCCGCTCCCTGCTGCCGGCAGCAGAGAGAAGATGCTGGAAGAGGCTGACCATGTGGGCTGGTCCAACACGGATGGTCTGCTGCACCCTCGTACAATTACCTGCAGGGCAATTTTATAAAAAATATATAGCTTAGTACCTGTTTTGAATTTTCTGCAACCATCATGTTTATTTTTAAACCCATATTCTTTGACCAATGAAGACTGTAGAAACAATTAATTTCCTTCCCCCCTCCCCCAGCTGTTTGATACTGGTCCAGTACTGAGTAATTCCGACAACTCAGTCTGAGGAAAGGAAAGTGCAAGATCTCCCCTCTTGTCTTTACAACAGCATTTTGGGGTCAGTTCTTCAGCTTTGCAAAAATGCAGCTCAGGAACATTAACAGATTTCTTCTGCCAGAAGAGTCTGTGGCAGTAACTTCATATAGCTGGGGAAACAGTCAGCCAAGATAAATCACCACCGCCGCTTTGACAGCAAATATCCATCTTCAGCCCAGACCACTTAATGGCCATGAGCTAATCTTCATCATAAATACCATTTCCAATTTTGCTTCAAACAGGTGGAATGTCAAATGGTGAGTGTTGGCCAGCTGAAATTATTTTGATCTTGATCAGTACCACAGTTTGAGCTCAGGGTCTCGGGGCAAAGACAAAGATTAAGTGTCATCCTGCAGAAAAATGACGTATTTGCTTTGGGGGAAGAAAGGAACTGAACTTCTTATTTTGAAGACCCTTTGTTGAAATTATTCCAAGTCCAGGACTTTCAGTCTGCTCCACACCCAGCTGAAACACCCAGGTTTTCAGAGCATTTGGAGCAGATAGGTGAATTTTAGACAACTGGTAAAAGTTATCTTCCAAACAGAGCGGGATCTCCAGGGCAGAAGAGCTGGTGCCCCAGCTCCTCACCTTCAGCCCGTCAGTGTCGGTGTTAGCTCTGTGAGCATGAGACTCGCGGGGCTGTCTGGTGTTCCCCGGGGTGGCCAGTCCCTTGCCCTCCTGCCTCAGTTTCCCTGCTGAGCCGGCACCAGGAAGGTGATGGGAGGGTTTCATGTGGGTCTGATTCAGGTGCCAGAAGAAGGAGCAGAGGATTCATGCTGCCCACTATCACAGTGTTCAATAAGGGAAGTACCAGAGGTACTCGCCGTTTGAGGTCTGCAGACAGGCAGTTCCGACATCCGGCTGCGGGGAGCGAGGACGCGGGTACATTGCCTGCTAGTACTCTTTGGAGAAAACTTCGCAGTACACAACTCTCCAATTACCTTGCCTGCCTGGCTGAATCATCGAGCGGATCATGCAGCTGTTTAGGTGCTGCACTCCTCCAACTTATCATTTTCTTTTATGCCGTTATATTTTTTATATCCTTTCCCCTAGCTCCCTATGATCTCACCCAAAATTAACCGGCATTGTGTTTCCTAGCCTTTTAACAACTATTAGAGTCGCTTTACCAAATGATTGCTAAAAAAAACTTTCAAGCTTCCCAAACATAATCACGTATTAAAAGAATAAAGGAAATAACACGCTGTGCTAGAGTGACTTCACAGGCTTATTTCTTTCTACCAATTAATGGCTTTGAATGAAGCTGTAATTGAGCAGTGACTAATACTGAAGGCAGAGATTGTCGTCTTCTCTTATTTAGATCTCGTGCATCACTTTTATAACAATGCTGAATAATAAAAATCATAATAATAATACTGTATTTTGGTTACTCCAAGGATTTCAATTTGTTTATTAAAATTACTGTAGCAATCCATAAGGGCTCTTAGGAAGCTGGCACAGTTTAGGAGGTACAGGATTCAAATCAGGATTAAGAAACATGGGGGAGCGCCAGATGAGGCAGAGGAGCTCGTGGGATGGCTCGCCAGAACCAGCTCCCCTTCCCTGCCTGTGTGCCCGGGTGCGTACCTCTGCTCCCACCCGGGCCTGGCCCCCGTGCCCCCGTGCAGCGGGCAGTGGGGCAGGGGAGTGGGGGGAACAAACTGGGGCAAGGCGGGAGGTTCTGCCTGTTCTTGGCTACAGCATCTGCCTGAGCCGCAGGTTCTGCCCTGCAAGGTGGCTGCCAGGGTTTTCTTCCAGCGAGCCGTAGTGCACTCGGTGCCTCATTGCCCTCCTCCGCGATCTGTTGTTAAGCGCAAAACCCAGGCCAAAAGCATGTAGTGCCCTGGTGCCCAGTTCTGGCAGATCCCTGCATTATTGTTCCCATTTTATGGATGTGGAGATCAAAATACAGTGATCCAGTAACTGGGGTGAAGCCACAGCTCCCAGCATCCCTTCTGCTGCGCCAGGCTTTGCTATAGCCCAGTCCCCTTTACCTGTAACCCGGTCCCATTTTTAGAGAACCCCATCCCCTTTATCTCTAACCCAATCCCCTTTTTCTCTAACCCTGTCCCCTTTATCTCTAACCCCATCCCATTTTTCTCTAACCCCATCCCATTTTTCTCTAACCATGGCCCCTTTTTCCTCCCCAGTCCCCTCCCTTCTGTCCAACTAGGTGTTGAGCCGGCGCAGGCAACGTCTCCAGCTGGACACTAACCCTGGGCAGGAGAGGTGATCATTGGCCAAATCACCTCCCTGATCCAAGCTTCTCCAGGGTAACTTGGCCGCTGGTGCCAGTCCAGGCGAGCTGCCGGTGCTGTGCACGCTGACGAGGCTCGTGGGGAGTGCACGGTCCCCCAGCACAGGCCACGGACCTACCCACCGCACGCATCCTCCATCGCACAGACAGGTAGTTTGGCAGAGGGGTGTGGGTGCTGCTTCTCAGAATAAGACCTTCAGAGACCTCCTTTAGCAAGGCAAGGGAGTTCTCAGTTTCTGCAGATGTATGTGTTTATAAATACGTGATGTACTTAGAAAAGTGCTGTTCAATTTACCAATAATGCTGTATTTATTTTTCCCAATTGTATCTAGTCACCAAGTCATAATTCTGCAGCCGATTGGCTGGCTGCAATGGTTTCTCAGGAAACTGGCAATTAAGGAGCAGGAAAAACGTCTGTGAGTCACAGATACTTATAAACAAGCAGAGGAGATTGATTGGGCTGCAGCAGTAACCACCCGCACTCGGCAGTCCCCACCGTGGCGCGGTGCTCGGTGCGGGCAGCGTGGTGGCCACAACGGCCAGCTGCGTGGCGGGGCCTGGGGAGCAGCAGCACCGCTGGCCTGAGCCACTGAAGGAACGGCTGCCCCACCAGTGCCATTTTGGGGTTGATTGCCTGCCTTTTGGTCCATTCCCAGCCCTGATGCGGTGATTGGCATCGATAGCATCACAGCCTGTTTCGCCCCACACAGCCGCTGCGAGCCCCGGGTGTGCTGTGCCTCGCCAGCTGCAGGCAGGGACCAGATGGCAACGGCTGTTCCACAAATTTGAGGAAAGAAAGAAAAGGACATTTACGGTCCCTTGGTGTTAGGCTGTGTCTCTGCTAGGAGAGAGGATTCCCTCTGCCCCACACTCTTCCCGTTTGTTGCTCCGCTGCGCGGGGAACAGCGAGGCTGGAAGAAACTCGGCTGGGCTGTCAATGCTCCCCCCTTGCGCTGGCAGAGCTGGTGCAGGAAGGTTTTGGAAGGGAGGTGTCCTGAGGAAGCCTCATCTCCCTGCTCTCCCCCAAGCCCCCGGCTCCCCACACGGCTTACCAGTCATTTACACATTCCCTTTATTTTTAGGGGGTGGTTTGAGACAGCTCTGCGCTACCTGCTGCCTTCCCATCCCCACCTCTGAAAGTGAAAGCCCTCAGGGGGGAGTCAGGCACCCCCTTGCCCCTGGGGGTGCCACCCCAGCACCCACAGCAGCAGGCTGAGAGGGGAACCCTGCTCCCACCCATGGGAGATCCCTCCCCAGCACCTCTGCACGGCACGCACGGCTCCAGCCACCCTGTCTCCTCCTTCCACCCTCGCTCCAGCTCTACCGAGGGGCAGTGACGGAGTGTGCAAAGCCAGTGGCCTCGCAAAATTACCCAAACTAACAAAGAAACCAAAAAGAAGCAACAACAAAATGAACACAAGACCTATGTGGAGCCCGCGAGGAGTGCGCTGGGAGCAGCCAGCCATGGGGGCTGGCCACTGGGGAGGCTGCGGTGAGACGGTGGGGCAGCGTGTATGGCCAGGCATCGGCCAGGGCGCCACGGGAGGGGAAACCGCCACCGCATTCTGACAGCTCTCTTCTTATTTAATACCTATCTATGGGAAAAGCCAGTCTGTCCTGAAATTATTCACCTGATCTCGTACGGGGAGCTGGTGGTAGAACCAGCAGTAGGTTCCCATACAGGCAGTGCCTCATGGTGTGCTGCTTCGTACGGTGTTACAGACACAGGCTTGCTCCCTCCTCCTCTCTTTTATTCCCTAGTTCAACACAAATTTCAGAAATTTTCTTCTTCTTAACCTGTCTTTCAGCACTGCATACAACTTAATTTCTGTTAGCTGTCCCATTATCTCTTTCATGCCTTCTGACATACCTTACTCTGAAATTTAAAAATCTTGTTTCATATTAAACCTAATCTAGAATTTTGATTTAATAAATTGGACCATGCTCAAGGAAATCAGAGTGAAATATCAGCTTGTTAAGTTTCATATCAGCAGCCCTCTGATAGGTATAATATGGCAATTTCTGGTGAGTGAATTATCAGAAAGTTTTATATGCTGTGTCTAATCACAATTTCTATCAGATAGAAATTAACACCTACCTCCCAAAGGATGGATTCTTTCTTATTACTCTTCTATACAACTGTGAAATTAATTATGCTGTTTGGGGTGGGAGTTTATGAAAAAGACACAGAGGGTGGTTCTTAGGGAATTATCTTACTAACGTTACTTCAGCCATCTAAATAAACACAAGGGATTCATTTTAGAGGGAGGTATAGTCATCAAATGCTTTGATTCTGCATATCAACTTGTTCCCACTCCAAAGCCTCATCTTTTATTATTTAGCACCAGCTCTCATCTTTATCATTTTTTTAAAATGCCTTCTTCTGCTCAGCACTTTTGAGACATTTTCCTAAGTGGGTTGTTTTTTCCACTGGCCCTTGTTGAGCTGCATCATTATTCTGCATCTTAACGGCACTCTGATCTTCTTTCTAATTACATGTAATGAGTATTTTGGAGTTGAGAGAAGTACATCAAGACCTAATAATAAAGAAAATGACTAAATCTAGTCTTCCAATTATATTCTATTAGCTCAGATGGTTGGCATCTACTAGATATAAAAATAGGCATTATTAAAATCCTCCAATCTTCCCTTGGTATTTCATCCCCTACCCCACGTTGTGTTTCCACAGTCGTACCAACAGCAGACTTCTCTGCCCGAGCCAAAGATGTGCAGAGTTAGAACAGAGTGTGAGCGTGGAGTCCTGGTGTCCTGGCTGGGCTGGGGACAAGGCCAAACAACAACTGGCTTCGCTGGCACCAGGCTTTATCCCTCAGCTGTGAAGTTCTGGATCAATGAAATATCCCCATAATACAGCAAGGTGCTAAAAATGGTGATCCTCAGCTTGTAGGAGGAGTGAGGTAAATTAGCATCATTTTTTTCA
The DNA here is from genome assembly GCA_013400035.1 of Rynchops niger. Classification (NCBI taxonomy): domain Eukaryota; kingdom Metazoa; phylum Chordata; class Aves; order Charadriiformes; family Laridae; genus Rynchops; species Rynchops niger. The sequence goes on from VXBH01007977.1 coordinate 423,382, forward strand.
TATTGCTTATTGAAAAGAAACAAATTTTGTTCATTCTCTGACTGAGGAGTTTTTGCTCTTACTTTACTATCAGGTTAGCAAATACTGTGTCAGTTACAGCCTCTTCCCAGAAGTGCTGGTTATAGTGTAAATACAGGAAAGCTCTTTTTGCATGACAGCTTTCCTTCCATCCGTTCCTGTCCTTCAGAATTTCTTACCTGGTGATGCGGCTGTGGGTCATACAGAGCATGCACTGCAATATCTACCACTCGGAACTGGAGAAACTCGGGGTTTTGAACTGATTTTTGTCCCTTGCCCGTGGCAGGGGGGTTGGAATTAGATGATCTTTAGGATCCCTTCCAAACCAAACCATTCTGTGATTCCGTGATTCCATATTGAGCACACACCCCAGCGTTCGCATCCACGCTCTCCCAAGGCCAGGAGTTTGGGGTTGGGTTCATGTTCCTCTGACATTGGGATCTAAATGCAAAAATGGTTCGTAAGGTTAATGTCACCTATAGGGTTGCATTGTCCTCACCTTTTCCCCAGACTTTTGCTTCTCTTCTCCGTTTGCAGCTCTCTACAATGTAGATGAAATGCTGACAAAGTACCTCCTAGCAGAAAGAGGAGAGCTACAGAAGAAGATTTAAATATTTGAACATGTCCATAAGTCATTATCTTTAATGTCTTCAACAAAGTCTCATCGGCTCATATCTTCACAGCCAGGAGAAATGCAATGTAATGTTGTGCCGCTTTCGCTGGTTCCTACCTTAGACTGGCCTCAGTCACTGTTTGGAACTGATCCATTAAACTCAGAATTAACCCTTAAATACGAGTCAAGATGTAGTTTTATCATGTATTATGATATTGAAAGCCATTAAGACCTTAAAAGATCTGACCCAGAGCCATTCAGCTGCCTTCACCGTTCCCAGAAAGAGTTTGCAAATTAGCAGCTGAGTCCCCATTAATTCCCAGGTGTTTGCTGTCTCTTCCCCAGGAAGAGCCCTATACTCTGCCTCCCATCGCTCGAGAGTACCACCTCATAGCACTAAGAGTCATCCCAGCAACTTTTGGATCAGCTGGAAAGTCATTTCCCATAGAAAGTGTTGAGAGAACATGTGCGATTAGAGGTGCTCCCTCGTGAAGTGCCATTTTGAAGCAGAATGTGACCAGCCTCGGAGATTGCCCATTAGCTGCTTGAGTGGTGGAAATGAAACTTGTTAACTACTCTGCTGTTCCTCACAGAAAAATGGCCCCAGTGCGGTTTAACCCAGCTGATCTTTCCTAAAGACAATTATAGGATGCAAATATTTATAAATCACCCATTTACTTTATGCCCATTGATATGTTAAACGCAATCTCTATGTTTCCAATAAAGCTCCAACAAATGCTGCCCGTTACCTCCCTCTCCATGGCGGGGCCAAGCGGGGTCCCAGAGAACGTTTCCGTCCGGGTGCCAGCCCGCTCGGACACCGCTCCCGGGAGCTGAGCCATCGGCAAGCCCAGACTGACCTGTTCCTCCCATCGACTGCCTGGGATACGGGATGCTTTCCCACAGCTCCCGTGCCCATCCCGGGCTCTGCAGTTCCCAGCTGGAGACGCAGACTGGGTCCCTGCCTTTCCGGAGGCAGAGGGAGATGTCCTCTTCCTTAAACTTTTAGTGAGGCACTGGGAAAATAGAACCAAAATAAAACCATAAAAAAAAAAAAATCCCTTCAAAGCTCTGGGTGTTGAAATGCAATGCAAAAAAAATCATTTCCCTACTTCCCATTTCACTGCTACAACCCTCCCCTCGCTCTGCCTGGCCCCCCAGCCCCATTCTGCTGAAGCTCCACTGACTTCTGCTTGGCTCTGGTGTGGCTCTCCTGGCCGGGGCAGCCTTTCCTCTCCCTGCTCTGCAAGCCAGAAGCAAGGAAATGTGATCATTTCTAGTGTAGTACCATTTGTGCGGTTATTTGAGGACCCATGTGAATACGAATTGTATTTATATGAAGAAAAATTTGATAAATATAAACCACACAACTAAAGTACCATGTCATTAAACTGCCATTTTTAGATCTGCCCTGGGCCACTGAGTGGTCACAGAATCACGGAATGATGGAATCTTCACAGTTGGAAAGGACCTTTGAGATCATCGAGTCCAACCAAATAACCTACAGTCCCTGCCACTAGAGCATGCCCTGAAGTGCCACATCTAGACGTTTCTTAAATACCTCTAGGGATGGTGACTCAACCCCCTCCCTGGGCAGGCTGTTCCAGTGCCTGACCACTCTTTCAGTAAAGTCATTCCTCCTAATATCTAACCTAAACCTACCCTGCCGCAACTTCACACCATTTCCTCTGGTCCTGTCATTGTTTACTTGGGAGAAGAGGCCAACCCCCACCTCTCTCCAACCTCCTTTCAGGTAGTTGTAGAGGGCAATGAGGTCTCCCCTCAGCCTCCTCTTCTTCAAGCTAAACATGCCCAGCTCCCTCAGCCTCTCCTCATACGACCTGCTCTCCAGACCCCTCACCAGCCTGGTAGC
>VXBH01007977.1:434199-458205 GCA_013400035.1 Rynchops niger
CCCCCTCCTCCTATGGCTCCCCTCCCTGATCCAGAGTCCCTCCCCAGCTTTCCTGGAGCCTTTTTAGGGACTGGAAGGGGAGATATATATATATAGATATCTATATAGATATATATCTATATATGCTATTCATAATACTCCACTAAAGCTTTTAAAGCTTTTACCAAGCTGTCCAGCGTCTTTGAGCCTGGGCATGGGTAAGGTGTCCCACTCCTGAGGGGGCAGAGCATAACTCACATCTGAATGTGAAAGATGCTTTATTAGCCATTGAAAAGACCTGAGCTCCTGAGCCCTTAAGCTGAGCGTCAGAATTAGAAACCATTACTGAAGAGTTTTATGAAAATCAACTCAACCTTGACTGTTCATAAATATGGCCTGACACTTCCCTCTCTGCCTTTGCATAGTGGGCATGCCTTTAAATAGTCCAGCTTTATATAAAGGCTCACTGTTATAAAAAATCATTTACATTGGTTCCTTTCCCAAATACATTAATTACAACATCAATAAGGGCATACGGTATTTGCATTTCCACTTACAACGATGTGTTTCTAAGAGAGAGCGCTAGAATAGCTGGAGTACTTTATTCCATCCATAGACCTTGGCATTTCCCAGCTCCACTGGGCCTTCCTTCTGGAAAAATCAAAGAGCTCCAAAATCAGTTTTCCTTTCCAAGATGAGACAATACAAATAAAACAGCTGATATAATACAAATTTCACTCAGGATGTTAGCAACCAGAATAATTAGGCTTTAGGTTGCATTACATATTAGCAGGTAAAATATCTATTCGCTCATTTTACCTTCGAATCATGATGGAATGAGCACTTACTTACTTTCTTCATTTACTTGTCAGCTCTATTCATTATAGATGCACATGTTCTAAGATAAGTTACCAGGTTTCATGTCTGTATTATAATTAAGACTGCAAAAATGTAAAGCACACAGGTGCTGTTTAGAATCTGTATTCAAATTACTTGTATTTTCGGACAGTTATTCAGAAGGGGCATTTTCAGAAGTATCCAAGTCACTGCATTTTTCCCACCTCCCTTGTAATGACATTTAAAAGACAGTTAGCCTTCTGTCTTCTACGGGCAACAGAAACCTAGTTAGCTAAAGCAAAAAACCACCTTCTAGCTCAGTTTTGCGTCCTGATCTTCATGAAACAAGAGAAAACAGGGGTGGTGAAGTTGTGATCACTCACCCCCAGGCTTAATCACAAAATACAGGTCCCCAGTGTGGATCTGCCTAGGGTCCGTTCCCCCTCTGTCGGGGTCCTGGGCTATGCCAGCGTTGGCATTTCTCCCCCGTTGTCTGCACACCGGCAGTGGCTCAGGCGGTGGGGGGGGTGGCAGCCCCCCAGAATGGGCTGGGGCTCGCGGGGGGGCAGCGAGCCCTCGGTACACTGGTGGCTACAACCCAGATTTTGGGTTGGGATGGGACTAGAAAGAACGCAACTGTTATCGCAAACCATGATCTCATGTAGTCAGAGACCAAATATTTTCTGGCTCAACAGGAGGTGTGTTTTGGTGTTTTACTTGCTGAGTAAAGTGACAACTCAGAAGAGCCGGAGCAAGGGACCACTGATGCGGGCGTTTCTGAATGACACCCACACTCCTCCTCCTCCTGAGTCAACGCGCGTTCACAGGAGACAGCCCTGGAGCGAGATGCCAGACAAAGAAGCGCATTTTTCCTTTAGATTGGACTGGATGTGTCAAGAAAACTAACTTTAAGCTCCCAAAGTGCCTATTTTAGAGCCGTAGTTGATGTGAGTTCGTGCAATCACTGTGTACAGGCAATGTGTAGGCAGAGAGAAGGGCAAAGAGAACATCGGATCTGAAGGCCACCTGTGTACAACCCGCGGGACTGGGGTCGCACTCCCCTGGGCTGGGCATCGGAGCTCGTCAGGATGCAGCACAGCCGCTTTGGACCGTGTTCTCAGGAGCTTGATAAGCCCAAGGGCAGCTGCCAGCACTCAAAATCACCGGGGAATAACGAGCAGCCTGTTTCCCTGGTTGGTTCTTTTCTTTAGAAATTATGAGCTGGTGAAATGGTGTTAAAATGAGTTTTCGGGCAAAGTAGCTTTGCTAATGTAGCTTAGTGGACTGTCTGAGGAATTGATTGTGCAGGCAGAACTCCACGGCTTTCTTTTAAGAGAAAGGAAAATGTTCACAATTCAACTCTTCGTTAAAGGATAATTATAACGAAGCTGTTTGTGGTAGCAAACAACTGCTGTTTACTGTCCCTCACAGTCAAGTAGACAATGTTTTTTAGCTTTTATGAAGGTCTTTCATGCCGCTCAATTACCACAAATGCATGATGATAAGAAATAAGGAATATCAAAGGAAAAACGGATAGAATAACAGGCCCCTAAAATTATGTAAATAACTGATTGAGGAGTGTGGTAAAGACAAATTTTTTTTCATTTGTATATATTGAATAGTTATATTTGCAGAATTATAGCATCCCTTGGGGTTTTTCTAACCTTGTGGTTTGTATGTGCGACACTCATCCATAACTAGCTGTCTGCATGCCAGGAACATTTTTTTTTTTCCTTTATAAATGACAAGATTTTGATTTCACACCATAGTTATATCAACATTCCAGTCTCCCGAGATCCTCTTAATGTGATGACAATTGCGATATTAGTTCAGGCTGTTAATCCCAGGGCTCCTGTATTTTAGCATCTCCCCAGTCTCATCAGAATTATAGTCTTTCAAGAATATATTGTTGCGTTTATCTTCATATGTATGCCATAAATAATGCTGATGAGCATCTGAGCGATAGTTAGAATAAGTTTTCAGGGAGGTGAGAGGAACCCTATGTGATACGTGTGGGCATCCCACAGTCAAATCAGGGCAGGCTGTGTCAAAGGAAACCAGTGCTCTGTTTCTTCGTGCAGACTTCCTTTCTTTTCATCGTTTCATTTGATATAAAAAGTAAATTCTGATTATAAATACATGTTTTGCCTATAAAAGAAAAAATTCCCCAGTGTAAGTATACGTAGCTGCTCCACCTCAGGGGCAGATGCTAATTGGTCTCTGTGAGCACTGCAAGTCAACTGTCCTGAGGAAGGGAAACACAGCTGTTAGGGCAGAAGTGAAGGTAATCAAGGAGTAATCATAGGCCTGGGAAAGGTCAGCTGGGGGAAATGAAGCATTAGGCTTGGGTGGAAAAGGACTGTGGGTGTGATGGGGCTTGGAGGGTGGTAGTGATTCTCTGTGCAGGGGAAGGGAGGAGGCTGAGGAAAAGGGCTCTGGGAAGAATTCAAGTATAGGAAGGGCTCAAAGGTAGAGGCTTGAAGAACTGGAGAAAACAACTAATTGGGAAAACAAGGTAAAATATTTGTGTAGGGGGTCCATAAAAACTGAGGTCTGGAACCACCCCCCATGTAAAATTATTTAAGTTTTCTGTAAGACGATTTAAGAAGGGCATCCCTAGTTCTGAAGGATCCAGACAGGGACTTTACAGGGTGAACAACAAGGTTGCTATGCTGGGCTGGGTGGGTAAGTCATCTTCCAAAGCCTCACAGCTCCACCAGTGCCTGATTAAATGAGGGGAAGCTGCAGGGGAGTGCTGGTGGCCAGTGGACAGGACCCTCTACCCCCCTCCTCCTGCAGGTGCTGCTAAAACTGGTGTAAGATGCTTGTTGAGTGGCTGCTGACACAAGAGTGACAAGGTTGTGTGAGGCTGTGTGAAGTCTTTTTTTTTTTTGCTGAGAGTCTTGTTCAAACGTCTCTTTCTTTTGGTAAAACTGAGACTGCTTAGTCACCACCTCTCTCGGTTGTGTGCTTTTGAGAGTGTGGAGAACAAACTTGGGTTTTCACTGTCAAACACACAAAAGCTATTTCCTACGAGCAAATACCTTTCTAGTATGTTTTCCAAATGTCTTTTTCAGAGTTGCAAGATATGAAGGAAATAAAGCCATTATTAGTGCCAGCCAATATGCTGTGCTGATAGCTGCACCTCTCCCAGTGGAAAGCCAAAGGCCTGGAGTAGTACCTAGCTAGCAGGTAAGAGGCACTAAGAAGAAAAAAAGCGTATTTGTGCATGCCATAATCACCTTCAGATAACTTCTTTGTAAATGCCATTGCTTGGGGCAAGTGTAACACAAAGCAGAGCTGTTATTGGTGTTCTTGTGGGCTGGTGGTCGTATGCCTTGGAAATGGCTGCCAGTATCTGTATGTCCTGAGCAAGTCCCAGGGTCACAGCAGGCGAACAAAAGTGTTCAGAAATTATTTTGACTTGGGGAGAGGAAACGTGTGATGCTTATTGCAGTCTCCAAGTCAGCAGCTCAAAAGGAAAATCCCCACTGAACTGTAGCTCCTCAGGTGGAAATGGTTTTGATCCCTCACTACGACTACTTGGGCAAACCAAAACCATCCTAGGGTTATAAAACACAGGAGTTGTTTTGGTGGTGTGTTTGTTGTGGTTTGGTTTTGTTATTTGGGGGGGTGTTTTGCTGTTGTTTTAAAAAAAAAAGGGGGTCCATAAATACTTTGTACATATGTTTGAGTCTGCTCAAGGTGAGTTTGTGCTTGGTGAAGCTGAGCCGTGAACAGAGGTTGAGTCCAAAGCTTTCAGGCCTGAAGAAGTGTTTGTGTCTTTCTCATGCCGACGACTGTGATTTGTGATTAACCAGATGAAGTGGTGTTGCCTTAAGGTCTCTGAATAATCTCACTCTTACCATGCAGTCATCTTCTGTTCTGGTATTTAATTAGCCTAATTTTTTTCCCTTCAGGCAGAGTATAGAGACTTAGATCTGAATATAACTTTAGAAATATTATACATGACTCCAGGAATAACACTGCTGAATCTGTTAAAAGACTGTTGTTCCACAGTTCCTCTGTACTTCTGGGAATTTCACATCCACATCACAAATTTGGCAATAATTGAGGAAGAGTAGAGTAGACATCCCAGCATGTTGGAAAACTAGAGCCAACGCATACTGCTGTCAGTTCATGCTATCTTCATTTTCTGGCTTAAAACAATTTAATAATTTAGCACAAATAAGGGGCTGTCCGTGTAGGATGCTGATGGCAGTGGGTGCCTGGGAAGAGCAGGGTGGATGGGAGCTGGCATTTCTCTCGTGTGCTGCTTTGGGCCCTCCTAAACCAGGGTGGTGGTTCCAGGCTTAGATGGACTTTTCTTTTCCTCTTCTGAAAACCGCGAAAGAGCCTTTGAGCAAACGTGAGCTTGTGGTATCATCCGTGGCAGCCTTCCACAGCCGGTGTGGCAAGCAGTGGTGCATCCTCCCATTCTTGTGGGAAGTGCCGTGTGATGACTTCATCCCATGCCTTTGGCTCTTGGGCTGTGAGACACCGTGATGAACTTGTTCCCTATTATCCTCCTCTTTCCCACTTACAGTTTTACAGGCTTCTGTCATATTCCCCGTCCCCTACCCAGCAATCTCTCTTGCAGCTCGAAGTCATAGTCTATCAAATAATTTCTCATGCAGAAGCTATTTCCTACCTTTGTTCATCTTTTTCCTTTCTCCTATAGTGATCAAGTAAAATACTAAGCTACTCTCATGGACAGAAAGCACCTTGGAGGCGTTGATTCCAGAGCAGGAGTTTCCTTCAAGTGCCTGTTCTGGGTAATAGTCTTGCAGAGTTGCAAACTACTCTATTAAAAATATATACTTAGAGAGGATAGGATTTTATCCCCCATACTACTGCCTAGGTTCTGTCAGTAAGTCAAAAGCTAAAATACCTGGAAGAGCTTGTTATTCGATAAATATTGGCTGTGCCCTGGGCAAGGGGGGCTTCCTAGGGCTCCTGGGCTGGGACGTGCTGACCCTGGCAGGTCTGGGTGCCCTCTCCTGTGGAGATGCTGCACTGAGCTTACACCTCTGTTCTGGTTGGGAGGGTCTGGCTGCAGATGTAGAATCATGGAATGTGTTGGGTTGGATGGGACCTCTAAAGGCCATCTAGTCCAACCCCCCTGCAGTAAGCAGGGACATCTTTAACTAGATCAGATTGCTCATAGATGACCTGGCCAAGCACGCAGCCTATGCCATGACATCTTGCAGTTCCCTTTCCCAGCTGCCCAAGGAGGTGTTTGCACCCCGGCATTTAGAAACACGTCCCCATGGCAGCTCCTGTGCTCTCCTTGTAGACGCTTCATTGCTCTAAGGCCGAGTGTCCGAAGCAGCTCCCTTCCCTGGCATTTGCAGGGAAAAGAAACTGCAGCCTCCTGCCCAGCTGAGAACTGGAGTCTTCAACACAGGGCTCATTTCCTCCCTTTAGAGAAAGGATCTGCTGCTTTTTAAGGGATATTAGTAGTTTAGCGTAAATAAGTAAGTTTTAATTAGAATAAGTTACTTATGATTACAATATGGTGTGATTTATCACCACCAGAATGGTGACACAGTAAAAGCCTTTTGTGTGTAGGACAAGCTGAAGAAATACTTGCAGAGCTCTTTAGAAATTTTGCATGTGGCCCAGAGCTTGCTTTGTCAAGGAATTTAAACATGTAATCTTGACATGTAAATATTTCCAGAAATATTTCCTGAATAAATAAAATTCCTTCCAAAATGACTTCACCCTTTGGCAGCTGGGAGCCTGGACACTGTACACCTTCCAGAAAGCTTCAGCTGCGCTCGGAGATGAGCCGCTGGAGCTGCTGGGCGGATGGATCCATCCATCCGCGGGGATGCGGGATTGGGCACGGGGGTCTGGAGTGTGTCACCAACGCCACGCTTGCTACCTTCGGCTCTAAAGCCTCTCTTCTTAATCCCGCTCTCCTCCAGCGCTGCGCCGCCTCCAATCCGAACCATGTATAGTCAAATGTGAGGAAGCGGGAACCGAGCATCGCTGATGGGCCATAAAGCAATTAGATTTTACAGCTTTTTATAACTTATCTGGAAGTGGATTTGACTCCAGTTTCTGGAGCAGGTTGTTTCCAGGGTGCTACGCGGAGCTATTGTCACTGATCTGGCCTTCCAAACCTCCCGTGGGGTTTTCCCTACATTAGTTTTTTGGAGTTTGCCTTCAGGGCAAGTACCTGTCTCTGCATGCCTGCCAGCTCCCGCTGAGCACCTTGTCTGTTAGCATTTGCTTCGGGGGAAAGGGAAGGGATTTCCCCTTCCAAATTTGAGGCAGATAATCACTTGCAGGAAGGAGATCACTCCCCATGTGATAGATAATACATAAATGTGACTTGGTAACCGTCTCTTACTGCTTAAAGATGTATTTTCCACTACCGTATCTGAGAACTTTTACCCTGGATCTTCCTTCCGTTCACTTCCTCGCCCAATATTAATTTTCCTTTCTTGCCATTTTAATTTTTCTTTCTTTCTTTCTTTCTGGGTCCCCTTGCTTACCAGTAATTAGAGCTGCTATCTGTGACCAATTTCTAGGTTGAAATGTTGACAGTTGTGCTGAGCAAAGCACAGGCTGCTTCTGTCAACTAAATATTTTTTCCAATTACCTTCAGTTAAATTTTCGCTGCACAGAGGAGGACAGGGGAGCCTGGGTGAGGTGTTACGAAGCCTCTGCTCCCCCGTCCCATGAGGAGGTTAATGAATGTGCTTTTTGGCATGTAATTCCACCAAGGTAATCATCTCTGTCTTCTTAAAAGGCTGTTTTTCTCTCTGCTTGTCTGAAGTTATGAAAGTGGTAAGAAATTCAAGTCATTTCTTCAAGTCTGAGAAGGGCATAAGGAGTTTCTTCAAAGGGTGTCTCTTCTGAAAGGGTGATTTTTAAAATCAGTTTCATTTCTTGGCCAATTTATTACTCATCCAACCATGCTAAGCCCTGACCACGTTATCAAAATACTGTATTTGCTGGAATCGAGTTGGGCTGGCTAGAGCATAAGAATGTCATTTTCTGGATAATTTTAAGACTTTGAAATTTGTTTTCAGTGTGCGTTGAACACAGAGTGCTTTTTTAAAAAAAAAAAAAAAGCCATGGATGCGCATGCACATCCCAAATAAGAGCATCACAGGTCTGTGCCACATCTCCCCAGCACGGGGGTGCGTCCTGCTGGAGGTGAGCAGGGCTGTCTGTCCTGGGGCCAGGGTGATGTCCCTGCCCGCCGTCCCTCGGAAACACGGAGAAGTGGCTGTGAAGCGCCATTCCCAGGCTGAGCGCAGCTTGGCGTGAAGTCAAGCAATGATGCCGAAGAGGGTCTTGAGCCCTGAGCTGCCCGATGCCAGGCGGGGGCTGTGACCTGGGAAATACGGGGGGTGTCAGGGACCCCGCTCTGCACCCACCGTGCTCCTGCGCAGGACTTGTAGATACACACACGTGCCCCAGCAGCTCTTTGCAGGATATTTACTTTTTTTGGTTTTGAAAGCTCAGTTTATTCCAACAGAAAATCGTTTCACTGTGAAATCCTCAGGCAGGACTGCACGCTTGCACTCGCCTTCCTTGCGGTGCTGAGGGGAAAGGGGCAGCGCTGGGAGGAAACCCCCTTTGTCAGTGTCTGGATTTGCTTGTAAGTCAGTATAGCTCTTCATCTGCGGGAATACTCAGACACCTGAAATGCTGTACTCTACTCTCTAGTAATTATTTGCCAGAACAGCTTGTGCACTGTAAACCAGGGTATTTACTGACTTGCCAGGCGGAATCAGCTCGCTCCCGGGAGTGCTGGGTAGAAGAGTAATAGGGATGAGCGTGCTGGGTTTTGGTCCGAAAGGTGGGTAAAGGAGGCAGCAAGGCTGCCGGCTGCTACAGAGCCGCGCTGCCTGTGCACGCTCGCAGGGAGAGGGTCTGCGGGGAGGCCACCCCGACACCGCCTCCTCCCCCGGGGCTTGTCCCAGGGCTGAGCCCACCCCCCCCCCGTTCTCTCTGGCACCTGGGAATGATTCCCTTGCCCCTGCTCTTCTTAAACCTGGTGGGATCAGTCACAAATGCGATTATATTTGGTAGTATGTATATTTTTATAGAATATTCTTAATATATATTTTTATATAGGTGCATTTAGACATGTAAAAATCCTAAAAGAAAGAGGAGTTGACTCATTTCACTGTTGGAAGGTAGACGTACGATGATTTCAAAGGAAAGGTGTCTTCTCAACTGTATAAAGTTCATTCCTACTACGTGGGTAACTCCTCTGAGTGGATAACCATGGGCAGAAGAAATGCAAGCAGCAGATCTGGTAGGAGGACAGGCCGGGCGCTCTTTACAGCGTAGTGCCAAGAGAGGTGAGGGATCATCCAGAAAAACCCCGGGTCTTAGGAACAAGCAAAGGAGTGTCAGCAGGGCTTTGCAAACCACTTGAGCTGGGCTGTAACTTTTGCAATTTGGTAAAACCCCTTTTAGAGCACTGAATGAGGAATGCTTCAGCCACTTGACAGCAAATCCTGAAACAAGTCCCAGGAACTGCCCAGCTCGAGCAGCCCCTTGGTGGGCTGGGGGGGGCAGGACCCTCCCGCAGGATGGCACCCAAGACGCAGACCCTGGTCCTGCCAGGCCCTTTCCCTGGAAGCAAATCCACCTTCTCTTCAGCTGCCCGGGTGGAGGGGAGCGCTGGTGGTGGAGGACGGGCCAGGCTGGTGCGGCTTGGAATTGCACAACGGCGCTGCCGGGAGGCTGAGCTCATGCGCTCGCTCCTCGTCCCTGTAATGTGTGGGGTATGTGCTTCTGCTGCCTGGTTCCAGCCTCATCTGAGAAAAATAGGAAATGGCATGCCAGATGTGAAAGATTTAGGACAATAAAATGTTTATCCCCTCTTGGCCAGTTATAAGCATTAGAAATAAGTCCGTTCAATAACTCTTTTATCAATTTTTTTAATGTTTAAAAACAAAATTCTGCTTTTTTCTTTTATGAGAAAACCCTTTTTGCAATGAGTCAGCACTTTCAACCTATGCGTGAAAAACTGAATTTCCAGTTTTGTTTGTATAAAAGCAATAACCCATCCACTAATAGAGTAGAAAAGTTTTCCTGAATGAAGAAAAAATTCCCCTTCAGTGAAAACTCCTCCAAAGGGAGAATTGGCATTTAGATACTGCAGAGCCCTCTGTGCTCAGAGACCGTGTTCTCCTCTGAAAGTCTGTATTACAGAGCTGTCCTCCCGAGTTCGAGCATGCCGCTCCTTCAGGGAACTGATATTTCTTCATTGTAAGGCAACAGAAACACTCAATTTAGGAAAAAGCAAAATTCTCGTTAAAGGGTTCTTGGGAGCCTCAGCCAGAACATGGTGAGGGACAGGGGTGGGAATGGAGGTGGGTCTGAGCTTTGGTTGACTGTTACTGGTACTCGGGAAAAGAAATGGCAAATATGCGCCGGTGCCAGGAAGAGACGCGGTGGTAAAAAGCAGCGTGTGACGGCCAGGATGCCCAAACCCCTCGCTGCTCCCCAGGCTGAGCTTTTCCACTGGAAAGGGCTTGTGTGGATGGAGCACTCCTCTCTGTGCTAACTGTCAATAGTAGTTCAGAGAAAGGCCACAATTACTTTGAAAAAAAACCCCCAACCGCACACCAAAACCCCCAAACAAATAAAACCCCCCCTCATTATTAATTGTCATTTTTGCACCGTAGAGTAATTTCACGGCTTTTTAATAGGATGACTACTTCATTGTATGATTCATATGGCTTCCCGATAGCTTCTGAAGAAGCGCTTGGCGTCGCTAAGATCCCGCCAGCTGAGAAGCGCATCTCCGCCTCTCCCCGTGCCCGCAGTCTGTGGGAGCAGCTCCGTTGCTGCCCCCCGCTCTTCCCGGGGGGCGGCGGGCGCAGCAGCAGCGCGGGCTCTCGCAGCACCTCGCCTGTCGCATGCTGCCGGGTGAGTCAGGCCCCCGGCTCGGTGGCCACGATGACCTGTTTCTTCCTGCAGTGAGGCCCTGACGAGGCGAGTGCTGCCGGCGCCTTCCTCGCCCCTCCTGGCCCATCCGCCCTCGAGCTCTGAAGCGGATGCCATGGATGGAGCTGAAGTTTCAGGTAGCCATTGGCAATGCCTGGTGGCGTTTCCCCTTTTTGTAACTTTATTCCCAGTATAGTTAGGGTTGATCTTTTGGTGGAATAAAACAGATTAATTTTTTTGTGCTTGTCTGCCTTATCGCCGAAATGGATTTCAAGCTGATTTTTAAGACGTGCTCATTACTTGCTGTGAAAAAGCCGACGGGCTGAGGGGCCGGGCTGGTACCAACGCCTGCCGTGCAGGATGGGAGGGTGATTTCCATGGCAGGGAGAAACCCCTCCTGGCAGCGGGGCTGGAGGAGACGGCGCCGTCCAAGCTGCGGGCACCCAGCAGCAACTCGACCCTGGGAAGGAACTTCTGTAAAGCTGTATAAGTACCATCCATTAATCTTCAGTGACTGCAGAGATACACTTAATCATATTTAAGTCCATCCATATGTGAATGTTTGCTTAAATGTTTCTCCATGTTCCTTAAAATACTAACGGGTACTCCTGCAGAATACAAGCATTGATTTCTTTAGGCCCTTCCAACGATATGGGCTGTGGCATTCGGTTCCCAGCTATTGTTCTGCAGCTTTCCTCCTCTCTAGCTAATTATTGCAGTTCTTAAATGATGCATTTAGTATTGAATTATATATTTTTAAAAGTTCTTACTCTCGTCTTAGCTGGAAATAACTTCTGGCCTGACTTGTAATTCCCTCTGCAGCCTCATTGGAGTCAGGTAATATATACAAAAATATTAAGTCAATAAAACCGTACTGTAAGTCACTGCAGACTTAAAGATTTTATTTTTTTTTAATGAATAGCTATCCCAGGTAGCCAGAAATAATTTCAAAAAAATTCCAAGCCCTAATTAAGGAAATCATCAAAGAATATCCTGGGATTTAAAAGTATGCCAAGGTCTTTGCCTGCTCGGAGCCGAAACAAGCAGGTACCTGCGTGCACCCCGCGAGGGGTCTGGGATCCCGACCCTCCCTGGGCTCCTGCCGGCACAGCAAGAGTGGGGTCAGCGGCCAAACAACTCAGGTCAATGTTAATTGAGTGAAATGGATTTTCCTGCCAGCACGAAAGCAGCCGGGGAATACGTATCGCTCTGGCCGCAGGGCAGCCCTCTGCGGTCATTAGCCATAACCGGGATATGTTGCATCCCTCCCTGTGTGCGCTCTGAGCTGCCAGCCAAGGCTGCCTGTGGTACTTGTGCAGGTTTTTCAAACTTTGTAGCCAAAATAGAAAAGTGGTCGAAATGGAGAAGAAAAAAAAAAAAATCACCCGAGTGAGTCTAAATTAGAGCAATTCCTGGTTCAGTTTGCAGTTGGGTTTCCTGTTATGATGAAAGTTTCCCCTTTAAAGCTTTTAGTGCACTTGATCTTTTCACAAGCTACCAGTTTGCTTGTCGCAGTATCGCAACTAACGTGGGACGGTTCAGTAACCTCTGGTTGGGTTGCAGCTGTGCAGAGAGGGGAGGGCAGCGCCAAAGCCCAAGGCCTCGTGCCGAAGGCAGAGGATGCTGCAGCAGGAGGTGACACCGTGACCTGCGGGCGACGCAAGGCCACCAGCCAGAACTGGTGGGTTGTTAATTGGTGATTGTGAGTGAACACCCGCATCCAGACTTGGTTTTTAGGACTCGGGTCGCTTCCTGCTTGGCAGAAGGCTGTTGTGGCAGAGAAACGCAGTGACTGCAGGAGGAGGTTCACAGAATCGCAGAATTGTCGAGGTTGGAAGGGACTTTTCAGATCATTGAGTCCAACCATCTGCATCTGGGGTGGGAGGGAGGGCGCTGGTCAGAGCCGGACCTGAAACCTGAGGGAATTTCTTCACAGCTTTCCCCCAAAACGGCAGTGGGAAGCAGAAGGCGAGGGAGCCGTCTGGGTGCGAGAGAGGACCCCCCCCCCACTTCCCTGAGCGAGCAGCTGTTTTCCCTTGACTGGGTTTAGTTCAGGAGACCCTTGTTAAGCTACATTTATAGAATGTGCCTTCTGTCAGGTTTTATTTTCGTGTATAGTCTGCTCAGATTCCTTCTGCTGGTCCTGTCAGCGTGACCCTCGGCTGTAGGTACAGAAAGCAAATTCCCAGATCCAGCGGAAACTGGCTCCCAGGGAAATATTTTGGGCGTTAGCATCTCTCAGGGCTGGGGAGCTGCAGACCACAGGCTGGTTGCTGAGCATGAGTCTTCCCCTCTTTGCAGCTAATGCCTTTATGCTGAATAAAGTAAATAAAATGTATTTCAGGCTTCTGACCCTCCTGTGGGTTTTTTACCTCTGGGAATTTATGGAAGGTAATTCTATGGGAGGGTTGTTTGCACTCGAATCTTAGTGTGGTTATTTAAAAAGCCAAAAAACAAATACATCTCTAGGCTAGCGTTGTACAGCTTTTCTTTATTTTTGTTTATGTTTGCCTTTTTTGGGGGCCTGCTTCTTGCAGCTGTAGGCAGCGTGAGCTGCGCCTGCTACAGGGCTGGTATCGCACGGGGATCCTGAGAGCATCCATAGCATCGCTCCAGGGATGGGCTCGTCTGAAAAACAATGGCGGGACACTTCAGAAAACAAAAATATTTTTGTTTCAATGCCTAATTCCACCTAATTCAGAGTCCCACTGACTTCCAACACAGGTAAAGCCTTCCTAAGGAATGTAAGGTATTGCTCAGAATGTCAGTGTTTGGAAGCATCTGTTATGTTTAACCCAGAAGTATTTATTTTTGGACATAATTTGAAATAATGTATTTTGGTTTAAGTCTAACTTGAAATGAATAATTCTGGGAAATGGGTCTGTGGTAAATAGCTTCTCCCAGTGTCAGTCTTGTTTCTTCAGTGCTGATAATGCTGATAGAGCCAAAGCTTATTCAGTCTCATAAACCAAATGAGTGATTCACAGGCTCTGTCTCTACACAGCAATTCTATTTATATGATATGAGAATATTATATAAATACCATGTCTTCTTAATCATACATCTGCATTCATTTTGATGGGAAGGCAATTATTTCTCTCTAACACAGTTCCATTTAGTGACTTCCTAATGTGCCAGAGAGAAATTATTCCAGAAAGGAATTGTTAAAATGCGATTTCAGTGGTCAACAACGTATTGCCCCGCATTGTCCCCATCACCCCTGGCAGAACCAGGACCTGTCCCGACCGCTCGGCGCTGGGGGGTGTGCCGGGGTGTGAGCAGGGGGGGCACCTGCACCCTCCGGCCCTGCAGTGGTGTCATACCACGGGGATACCGCATCCAACGATCTTTTTTTTAGAATAGGACGGACTCATGGGTAGGTTTATCTGATCGACCTGGGTGGAAGGACCACCAAGTCCAGGAAAAAACTTGCGTCACTCTTTGCAAAGCTGCATTGTACCGAGCAGTACCGGCGCCAGGGACCCGGGGGTGGCTGGGTGCTGGGTGCTGAGCTGGGCCATGGGCTTCTATGGTTCTGCTGTCACCACATAAACGGCTCCTTGCCACAGCAGATGCGGAGGAAAACAGCGTCTGGTAAATGCTTAAGCCCATAACACATGCCTCAGAGTAAACAAGTGCTCCTATAACTGGGCTTCTGGCCATTCGAGTTAAAGCATCTCTGTGTCTCCTGGAGCCATTACGCTTGTATAAACAACTATTCGGAGGCAGAGAGAGATGATCCTGACTGATGAGGAGCCCAGGCTTGGCTCGTGGCCTGAGCTATGCCTGGGACTCAATGGACAAGCTGAAGAGGTGCTGGTGACATGCACGAGCTAGTGTCTGCATCTTCTCCCACGTTCTGCTTCTGTAATTGTGCCAACTGCTGAGGCACCCGGAGCTCATCCCCAGGGAATTCTGCCATTTTGCAGCTCCCTGCAGGAGAACTGAGTCCCACCCCTCTGCTCCCGTGCCCTGAGTGCTGCATCCTGAACGGCACAAACACTGACGGCGGCTGTACCTGCCCTGGAGGTACCTGTCCGGAAGGCACCAACCGCCAGCGCTGCCCTCTTGGCGGGGACGGCATCGGCAGTTGCTCCTCTGTCCAGAATGCACATGATGCCTTAGAAGGACCAGGGCAAGAAAAAACCAGCCTGTTTGCAGTTAGTTGCCTCTATTCTCAGCAACTTCAGAGAGAAACAAAAAACAAACCAAAGATCAAACCCATGTAGTTTGTATTTGTCTGTTCTGGGGCTGATGCACAAAATGTTCTCAAAGTTATTTCTACAATAAGTGGTGGTGAGGAGAGCTATTTCTCTGACCATCGCTTGTTTGAGAGTCACCAGTAAATGCCAAGAGCATGGTTCTTGTGGTACACCCACCCGGGAGAAAGGGGGGAGCTGGTCCCCTGCCGGCGCCTGGTGCTATCTCGGGGCTGGGGGGCGAGTGGGAGCCTGGCCCCCCGCAGCCACGGCCCCAGCTGCTCCCTGTCTCAGCCCTTTGGTTTCGGTTCTGTGCTGGGAAAATGAAACTTCATAATTGTGTGGGCTCAGGGAACAAAGTCAGGATCAGTGAGTGTGCTCTGTCATTGATTTATTTATTTTTTTAAAAGACATCAAAGTGGCTCTGAACAGAGGAGTGAGTTTGCAACATGGAGTCAGGTTTCATTGTCAAATATTTTTTTTCAATACACTAGAATTAATGTTATTCTAAGGCCAGTGACAGATGTTATTTAAAAACACTCGGGTTTGCTTTCTGAAGACCAAATTGTAGATACACTAGATTTAAAAGATCCCAGAGTCCCTGTAAAAAAATACTAAAGACATGTTCTGGGCCAGTTTCTTGGTTCCCGTAAGTGCAATTCCATAATTACCAGCTAATCTGTAAGTGCAAAAAAACCCCCAGAAATACAAAATATATTCGGCTTTAACAGCTGAAGGAGACCAGGGAGATGAAAGGAAACATGCAATGCTTTAAATATTAAAGAACAGACCAAGGTCTCCGGGAGCTTGCGAGAAACCGTTCCGGGCCACCATCGCTGCCTGGCCGACCCCTGGGACGGGCAGCGAGAGCTGGGGCAGCTGCGGCAGCGCCCAGGGGGAAGGGAAGGTGCCAAGGGCTGCTCTCCGGGTGCTCTGGGGCACCTTCAGGTGACACCTCAAACGCAGCAGGCTGGCAGCTGTCAAAAATTTTCTCAGCTCAACCCTCATGGAGGCATTTCTGATTTTTTTTTATTTTTTTCAGCGGTCCGTATACTTGCCAAAGCAAATGTTTATGGAGTGTGCTCTCCAGCCTCCATCCTGAGAACAGTAATCCCTTGCCGTGCGTCCCCCGGGAGCGGGGGCACTGCCTCTGCCCTGCGCTCAAGTCCGCTCTCTTCCGAGGGCAAATGACTGTTGATTGATCTCATACGTGGGTAAGAAATTAATTTTCCTTTGTTTCAGGTTACATGTCATCTGAAATCCCAAATACAGCTTTAATGCCCGAGTCAACACCCAGGCAAGACGCCTGTTGAAGTTTATCAGGTGGGAGTTTGGCCTGGGAAAGCCCCGTCCCCGGAGCACACGGAGGCTGTGGAACATCTCACAGCGTAGATACTGCTTTCGTGATGCTCTTGGGTGTTGACATTTCCATCCCTGAAACTTCTTCTTAAGCACCGAGACCTGTCATAATTATGTTTACTCTCTTCATTACCCAGTAATACTGTTTTCAGATCTAAAGCATCCTCCAGCATGCACCTGCCTCCCCTCCTCCTGCGCACGATGCTGGCGTGCACTGAGCGCACTCCCATTTTGCGCAGAGCTGCCTCTCGGCAGTGGAGGATTGTCACTCTGACACGCCAACTCCTTTTTTAAAGATGAAAAGAGCCGTTTCTTTAGAAGGCTCTTATTAAATGCATAATCTTGTTGAGCAAAATCATCTTTCGTTTAACTAGCTTCTCCTTTCAACGCGCATTTGTTCACACTTGATCTACAAAGCGGTTTAACTTTTGCAAAATTTTGTGAGTGTTGTAGGTTGTTTCCTCTTGGTTTTTGGCTTGGGGAAAATAGAATGTGATTTACTGCAAAGACAAAGCAAATGACACAAAGCCAGGCTTGTTCCTCGGACGTTTGCTGCCTCAGATTTCGTTGTGTTTCCTTCCCATAGCAAATGGGCCGGGGCAGTAACAAAAACCAGGGTAAGAACTGGAAAACTCCCATGCTAGACACAGGGCAGTGAGGGAGATGGAGCTGGTGTCCAGCTTGTGTTTTATTCTAAACTGTAAAATCTGGGATTGAGAAAATTCCGGATGCCAAGCTGTTAGGATTGCTCCTACGGTCGCTCAGGCAGATAATTCGCTCACTCATTCGTGACATTAACAGTGGTCAGAGAATTTGCAGGAGTTAGTAATTGCCGGTGGAATGTCTCTGTTTCCCAAGGCGGGGGCTGACAGGAGCCCATGTGTCCCCTGGATGGAGGCACCAGGACAGGGGTTCTCCTCTGCCCCCTGCCTGCCGTCCACGCTGGCCGGGACGTTGCCAAGGAGCTGTTGGGGCTGGCTGTGGGCTGGCTTTTACCTAAGGAGAACAGATTGTCAAAACAGACCGGGCACGTAAGGAAAACACAGATGGGCTGCGCGGCTGCCTTCCCCCAGTGCTGCCTGGCGAGGGGAGCGTACACAGGGAACCGTGGTATAGTGGCAAGTGTGATAACCAGCTCATAGTCCTTCTGTGGGAAGATGCTGCCTTCCCAATGGACACACAACAACCTCCCTGAACAGCCTGGTGGCCAGTAGAACTAAGAAACAACAGTGTGCTTACCATCCCAGTGTTTCTATATCTCTCTATTTAAAATATTTAACAACCTGGTGGATGCTACATTGCAGTGTATATGGACTTAATACATACTCTTCTGGTGGCCAGGCCTTCTGAGGAGCACAGCGACAGAGGCTCTCAGTGCCAGTGCCAAGAGGCAGCATCCCGGGAAAGACCCGGAGCTGAACCGGTGCCGCGCCAAAGGCCGCGGTGCCTCAATCATAGAATAATTTCTTTTGGAAAAGACCCTTGGGATCATCAAGTCCACCCATCAACTCCACTCTACAAAGTTCTCCCCTACACCGTATCCCCTAACACCACATCTAAATGACTCTTAAACACATTCAGGGACGGTGACTCCACCACCGCCCTGGGCAGCCTATTCCAGTGTCTGACCGCTCTTTCTGTGAAGAACTTTTTCCTAATGTCCAGCCTAAACCTACCCTGCTGCAGCTTGAACCCATTCCCTCTTGTTCTATCGCCAATTACCTGTGAGAAGAGACCAGCACCAACCTCTCTACAATGTCCTTTCAAGTAGTTGTAGAGAGTGATGAGGTCTCCCCTTAGCCTCCTCTTCCTCAAACTGAACAGTCCCAGCTCCTTCAATTGCTCCTCATAAGATTTATTCTCCAGGCCCTTCACCAGCTGCATGTCCCAGGGGAGAAGCTGTTTGACTGCGAGAGGTTTGGCCAGGACACAGCAGCACCTCGCAGCTCTGCCCACCGCGCTGCAGCGGGGGAGCCATGCTGTTCCCTGGAGCAGCCACAGCAAACGCCTTTTTGTTTCTGACACAGACCTTTTCCATTTGAAAATGCCATGCCCACCCCAGCCTTGACCCAGAGAGTGCAGTGCAACCCCTACTCCTGTTTCAGCCAGCACCACTGTTGGGTACTGTCATTCCAGGCTTGTTAACAGGCAAACTCTGGTGATAATTGCAGTGGGTCTGCACCCACGGTGCCCCAGCGTGCCTCCGCCCAGCTCCACTCCCGCACCTTCCAGAAAGGACATTTCACAAAAAAAAAAAAAAAAAAGTTCTTCTCGGGCAGCAAAGTTCAGCAGTGCCCAGAAATGTGGTGGTTGCATGAGAGGAGTCATCTCCTTTGTATCGGTGGTCACACATGAGTCATGCTGACCAATGCAGTGCTCGGCCTTCCTACCAGCACAGGCAGCTTTGGCTGGGACTGTTGTGGTTGTGTGCACTCCCAAAGCTGCTCTGCATGGCCCTGGGATATATCCTGCACACTGGTGCTCCATGCCCTGCTCCCTTTGTGTTACATGTCAGTGTGAGGCCATGGACCCGCACCTGGGTTGTCCGAACCAAGGCCCAGCCGAGGCTTTGAGCACAAGGGGCAGCACAAACACGGCAGGACCCCACGCCAACCCTCCGTCCACTCCTGTCTGTAGACCGCCAGAGTCAGACGTGGCCTCCAAAGCAGTTTCATAGCCATGGGTAGACCTGTCATCTCCCAACTCACCCAGCCCTTCACTGAACCTTCTCCTGGCCACCGCAGTCCCACTCTCAGCGAGCTCTGCTTCTCTAGGTTAGGGAAAATTCACTTTGTCCCTCTTGATATCCATATTCTAAAACTACCTAATTGTATAGCAATTAAATATGCCCTGTAGAAGAGCTATTTCAGTTGCAAAGTCTCTTCTTGCTTATCGTGTTGGGCTGTTGCCCATTGAATATCACCGTGATTCATCATAACTTCATTTCTTGGAAGAGATCTTTGTGGAAGTAGGAGTTGTGCATGGAGCCAGGTTCAGGCTCCCCAGTCGCGGGTGATTTGCTGACAACATCCTGGTTTGGCAAAGGTGAATTTCAATTATGGTAGCTCCTTAAAGAAAAAGCAAATCTGACACCTAGATCAAACATCTAGATTCTATCAGACATTCCCACCATAAATTAAAGTTGTTAAGGTACTAATTAAGGTACTAATTTAAATGGCCTGTTCTTTTTTGCTTTTTCCCAGCACTAATTAATATCTCTCTAAACTCTTGGAATACATACAAATATGTATTTGGTGCATAAATGTATGTACACATACATATATACACAGTTTTCCTTTTTTTTGTTTTAAATCTGTATTTTAGCCAGGCAAGAGCTTTTACAAATATTCTCCTACGTGTTTGGGAAAAAAAAAATATTCTATCACAGGAAGAATTTTAGCGTATTACTTCTTCAGCGAGAGCCCATATTGCTTTTAAAATATATCCAAAAGTCCCTCTCTCAGGGAATTGTGTACCTTCTGTCCCTGAAAGGTTTCAGTGCAGCAGTGACCTTAGAGGGGCTTTGCAAGAGAAGCCCTTTATATTTGAATTGGTATCCTGACATGAAATGAAGAGGTTGCCATGGCAAATTTGCATTTTTTTTATGTAATCATAGAAAATAAGTGTAAGTGTAATAAGTGTAAACCATGTAAGTCTGATTCATAGGTTACTGTTGCTGAAGGCGGTACTAACCCTTCTCTCCCAATACACGGTCAAAGCTTTTTTGGTTTAAAAAAAACCCACAAAACAAAACAAAATGTATTAGACTAAATGTTAAATTCAAATAAATCCACTTTTGCTTCCTTTGCCTTGCAGATTTAGAAATGTCCAATTACTGTACAAATTATTTAGAATTGTTCAATTACTGTACAAAACAACCAAACCCCCAAAAGCTTCCCGCGTGGCTTCGCAGAACAAACACGAGCATCAGCACCAACAGGCCTTTTGTATTATTCTACTTCTCTTCACAGGGTGGGGGGGAAAATCCGCATGGTATATACAAATAGCCTGAGAGCACCTTACATTTGGCACTATTATCTGATTATATACACATAAATCTGCTTATATAATTCTACTTGAACAGCAGTGAATTGTTTTGCCAGCAATTTACACTCTCGCTCTGAGCCCTCGCAGTCCTACTTTAAAATCTGACTTAACTCTTTGAGCTCTCGCTTGCATATACTTGGAAGTATCCTCATTTTTTTACAGAAAATGTCGGAGGTTTATTTCATTCAAAATGTTCCTGTTACAGAAAACGTTAAATTTTTAGCGCAAACTGTAAATGAAACTTAATTTCCAATTCTGTCGCCGTGCTTCCTTTTTTCGCTGTCACTTTGCTGATGTGTAACTCTTAGTTAATGAAGTCCCAGGGCAGAACTGGTGACAGTATTATTGAAAGTAAAACGATTTAGGCCTTATCTTAGTGACAGAGTAGTCTGAGACCCGCCTCCGCAAGGACAAAAAACATGATCTGGCTTGTTGGAAACGTGTTGGTAGATTTTCAGTCTGTAATTGGTAAAGTGAAGAAAGTTTTGATTAAGTAAAACGGGACAAGAAAATACTTTTGAACGTTCTTCAAAACACTAAAATTTCACGTGGAAATACGGCTCCTTCTGACAAACGTCTCCCAGGGGATGTTTTTCACCTGATTTGGGGGGGATTAAGGAATGCCAGTAGAGGGGCCAGGTGTGCCGAGGGTGGGGTGGGGGATCGTGTCCCCTGACCCGGCTGGGTCCCTCTGGGTGCATGCATCGTCCTCTGCTGTCGCTGCCTGCGGTCACCTGGGGGTACCAACGTACATATGTGTGTGTGCGCTGCTTAATCCACCCTTCCACTTGCTCCCTCCCCAAGTAGTTTAGACATTTTCCAAAAGGTCACTTGGGCAATTAACTTCCCAGCCCACAATGTCATTCAGCAACTATTTAAATTCCCATAAATTAAATTACTGGAGTCCAACTGTTCCTTCCGCGTGACCTCTATGTGCTTTCCCTTCGTTAGCTCTTTTTGCCATGCAGGGAGTGCCCCGGGTGCTGGGAAGCGCTGCCCGGCAGGAGGCGGCACTGCTGGGCACGCCTGACCCCAGGTCTGGGGCGGCTTCTGTTCCAGACGCGTGGTGGCTGTGGTTTGTGTGTCCCTTGGATGTTGGTGGTGCACTCTGCACCTGGATCTGCAGCATCGCTTGCCCTGTGAAGTCCTTAAACTGCCGCTGAAAGGCCAGCAGGTCCCCCTGTGCCATGATTTACAGCCAGAGGCATCCACTGGGTTATAACAACCCGGTTCCTGGTTGGCTTTGGGGGGGTATGGCACCAGGCATCGCGTCCTACCAGCTTCTGCAGAGAAATGCTGCCCTGGAAATTGTGCTGGGGGAAGAGGAGTTTCAGTTCTGCTTCCTTTGCTTGACCTCATCCATGTTGAAAAGGGCCCAATCCTGCAAACCCACACGCTCTGGAGTGCACGTTTTCTCTAGACAGAGGAAAAAGTCTGGAATCTGAAAATCCAGATCGTGTTCCCATCAGAACCCTGGAGGCTGCCCTGTGATCCCCTTGTCTTGTCACACCCCTCCCGAGCGCTTTACCCGGATAAAGCCAAGCTGAGGTCTCCCCGGGCCCGCTCAGCTCCTCTCCCTGCTCTCATCCTCCATCCTCAGAGCAGGGTCTCCCGCAGGGCTCCGACTGCCCCGCTCCTCCCCACGGAGCAGGAACGGCCAGGCATCACAGAACCGCCAAATTCTGCCCAAACTCCGGAGCCGCGGAGCCGGCCCCGTGGTGACCTGTGTGTGTGCCTCTTTAGATAAAGCAGTGTAATTAGCACAGCCTTGTCAGACACATTGCTGACTGAACCTCAACTTTGTCTTAATTAGCGATGTTCTGTCTAGTAGGAAGTGGGTTAAATAGCAAAAGGAAAAAGGAAGATAAGAGAAGGTAAAATGCTTTCTTACCTTTTTTTAAGGCAGGAGGCTTTATCTAGTCAAGACCCAAATATTCCCACTTAATAGAGAATTTAGCACAATATCTGGTACAGAATGTTTTGAAATAATATATAAGCTTGCTTTGAAAATATCAAGTGCTAAAGCTTCTCTTGACTTCCACGGGGCAGCAATTTATCCCGATGGTGGAAAGTTACTTGTTAGAATCTAATTTCCATGGACCAAACTACGCCATAGGTGAAGAACCGGTTGGTTGCTGAGGTTTGCTGGGCTGCCCAGTACAGAGAACTGCGTACAAAACCCTCTGCCCCAGGGAAAAACCGTAGCAAGTCAAGTATTTACACTTTCAACATGTTTTGTGTTTACAAGGATGGCCTGGTTTGCAAAAATCTGCCTTGTGCTGGAGAGAGAAATGTTTTTGTGCCTGGAAGGAGCCGTTGTGAGCTCGAGCGCTGGGTGGGGGTGACCCGGGGAGGGGGGGCTCGGTGCCCGGCATCTCAGGGGACGGATGGATGCCCAGGGGGACACAGGGCAAACGGCTGGGCAGGGACAGCGGGAACTAGGGACAGTTGGGATGGTGGTGGGGGCCATGGGGCGGGTCACCTGCACCGACCGAGGTACCCGGGCCAGCAATCCCATGGAAATTGTTTCCTATCTTGTTGCTTC
The DNA here is from genome assembly GCA_013400035.1 of Rynchops niger. Lineage (NCBI taxonomy): Eukaryota > Metazoa > Chordata > Aves > Charadriiformes > Laridae > Rynchops > Rynchops niger. Next base: position 457,090 of record VXBH01007977.1, read on the forward strand.
TTATGAACTGCAATTTTAAACCACACACACTAAGATTATTAGTCCCTCTGTAATTAGCTCCATGGTTTATGATCAAAGAATCACACAGAATGGTTGGGGTTGGAAGGGACCATAAAGATCATCTAGTTCCAACGCCCCTGCCCTGGGCAGGGACATCTTCATAGACCGTGGCAATGAATGCCTTTGTAGAAGGTGGCAATGCTTTTGCCCTCGTCTCTATTCTGTTCTTCACAACTACATTTGATCTTTTTAAGCCTTTTTTCCCCTTTTCTGAGTGATGCCTTGAGTTTTGGTGAGTGCCACCCTGGCGCGAGGGCAGGGCTCCCGCTGGGGGCTGGGACAATGGGGGACAGGGTCTGGGGGAGGTCAGGACTGGGAACCCCGACGGCAGCAGGACCAGGTTGGTACCCGGGGCCGGAGCTTTCCCTCTCCCCTGTGTGGCATTGCAGAGCACTCTCCCAGCCCCGACGGGGAGCCAAAGGATGCGGGCGACTCAGAGGGGAACTGGCGGAGGTCTGCGAGGTTAACAGGAAGCATTTAACCTCATTAAGTAGCTTCGTTATAAAGGGAAGGGCGAATGTCTCCGCTGTTCCAGGCATCACCCAGTGAGAAGGCAAAAGTGACAGCCCAGCAGAATTATTAGAAAGTTTCTTATCACGTTAGTGGCAGATTGTTTCTGGAAATGGAGAAATGGCTTTGTAATGGGAACGGCAGGTTTTCCTGGAATTCTGGATGTTGTACAAAAACAGCTCTTTTCAGACCCAGCAGACACAAGCGAAGTAAAATAGGTTTTTCGAGTGGAAAACTGCCAATTATTCCAGATTGTTGTGATACTTTAGTGATTCACACAAGACTTGAGTCGACTGTTAGTGAGAACTTCTCTTTAAAATGCACTATGGGTTACAAAGCATATCTGTGAATAAAGCATTCACATTTTGAAGTTAACTCTTCCATGCAGTATTTTTCTGCTTCCTGAGGGCTTTCAGCAGCTGAACGGAGCCTCTGCGGGTGTGTGCAGGGGGGCACGGGACCCCCGGGGCACGGACCAGGGCCCTGACGGGTGGATTTGTGCAGCCCAGGTTCGCTGCTGGCACCCCAGAGCTGCCTTGGGGGGGG
>VXBH01007977.1:458269-476719 GCA_013400035.1 Rynchops niger
AGAAACCCCCCCAAAAAACTAAAAAGAAAAAAAACCCCAAAACCTAAAAACAAACAAATCAACCAAAAAAACCCCAAAAATCCCCCAAAACAAACCAGAAAAGCCCCAAGCAAAACCCCCCTGGACACTATTTCATAAAAGCTTGTGATGTATGTGGTGGAAGCAGACAGAGAGGGAAGTTCCATTTTTTGCAGGCTGCAAGGCCCTGTGCTTTCCAGCTTCGTGCTTTATTTGAAGGTCTGGCTTTACACCCTCTAAGCAGAGGAAAAGAAAATTCACCCCAAGTGTTAGCGATTAGGAAGAAGAAAATTATGCTTAAGAAAGAGGGAAATAGGTTGAGGCAGGTTATCGTGTATCTTCCTCTGGTTCAGTACTTAATAAGGGGTTCCGCTTGTTGGGCGAGTCTCTGAAGGCGTTTCAGACGCGCTCGGGCTGCAGGGTCACCAGGCACCAACCGAGGACGATGCGTCCTGTCTTTGCTCCCTCTTTTCTTCTGTTGGAAGAGTTGCACAGATCAATAAGCACTATTGCCTAACTGTCGGAAACGCATAGCAGAGTACTTTAAAAATATAATAAAATACAGCATCTAAAGTGTATGACTATGACAGGAATACAGAAAACGTGACAGCACTAGTGGGTAGAGATGTCCGTTGACCTGGGAGTTCAGGCATGATTCATAAATGCAAAACATAAAAGAACATGTTTAATTAGTCTGCGATTACATATTAATTACCTTTCTGTGGCATGTACACCCAGGAGGAATGCAAGGTCTCTAAGCAGAATGAGTCTATTTCCTTTAAGGAAACAAAAAAAAAAGAGAGATGTGTGCCAGAGGAAGCTGATAGGGTTTTGCTATAATCTCCTTAGATTTTCTCAAATACTCTTTTGCAAAAAAATTACCCAGTGCATAAAAACCCTTTTTGTTTAAATCCGTGTGAGTTAAGATTAAAGGCAGAATGGAAAATGGATGTTGTGACTTAACAGCAAGAGAAAGAACGAGAAATGTTTTTCACCTTCAGTTTGCAAAGACTAAAGTGGTCTGGTTCTTCAAAACTGGATTGAAAACTGGGAGTTTACATCTTTTTTTATTGGTAATCATTTTTTCTCTGGTGTGACTTCTTGATGTTTAAGTAATGGGTCCAGCTTGTACGTGCCTATCTCTATTTCCTAACAAATAGCAAGGAACAAGGCAAACCTTCATCAGCAGTCTGTAGCGCTGCTGTTCTGAGTACCACCGTCTCCTCAGAGTAGCTCTACGGAGGCTGAGGGACTCGGCTCATGCATTTTGCAAGGATTCTACTCTCGGATGTAGCAACGCGAGGCCCACAAGCGCTTCCCAGGCCTTCCAGAGCAGGAGCAGATTCAATGCATCAACCTCCACTTTAAATACATCAGACTTGCTCCAGAACTCGCGCTGTTCCTTCCAAGTGATTAGATCGACATTATTCACAATGAAATGTGTAGCCCTTGCAGTGGTACATGGATTTACCGTCGGATTGTTAATTGATGGCCCTCTGTCTTGAAACCAAAGGTGCAATGAGACCCAAATGCCTAGAAGTGAGACATAGACTAATTCTGAGCGAGACGGGCCAATATTTTTAATTTTGAAGGAAGCTTGCCACAGCAGACGCTAAAATGCCTCTGCAGAAGTCTCTGCCACTGAAAATAAATGAATTTAAAATGAGACGTTTTTACATATAGATATGTTGTTATTGTGTGTGTGTGTGATACACACACATACACACACACACCCAATTAAGAAATTAATTGCACTGCCTTGGTCTTTTGGTGACCGTTGTGCATGATCACAAGTGGCTTTGTAGTCAATGAATTGCATAGCCCTAATTGTTCGCTGTATCCTTGGTAAATTATCCCTTCAGCACATATACTGTGAGCTATTTTTAGCATTCTTATAAACATTCATTTCTATCGACAGTCAGCCCTTAAACTGAACCAGTCCTTTTATCGAAGCAAGGTTGATCTTCCGCCCGGCACTGGCTGGTCGGGGATGGCGCTGCCCTGGCACCATCCTGCCCAGGGACTCTCATGCCGGTGGCTTTACCCCTCTCTGTACCTACGGGGAAGTCTGGGGTTTGTGTCGCTGGCATCATAAGGAAAATACCACCTGAAATTAACTTTGAAAATAAAGAAGACTGAGTTTCTCCCCGTCTAAGGTGGAAAGTTGTCAGGGAAGCAGAGGAACTTCATCCAGTTCTCAGTGGCTGGAAGTTTTGTTTAAAAATCTTAATCCGAATTACTACAAATTTAAAGATGGGAAGCAAAGAGCTTCACAGTAATGACCTCTCTTTTCTGCGTGCTTCCCCAGCGTCTCCTCCCGCTTGCCGCTCGCCTGGGTGCGCAGCTGGGAAAAGTGTTCAGTGCTGAGGGGAAAAAATTACCTCTTTCTAAGAGCGGTGTGTGATGTGCGTCGCTGCGACCCCTGTTCCAGCTGCGCCCGTCGAACCACCTCAGTGAAGGTAAGCGGCAGCCTGGCACGAGCACGAGGTGTTTCATTTGGAAAGCAGCCTTGCTTTGGTCAGATACAGAATAAAAGTTATTCTCTTCACCGTTAAACACGTTCCAGCGTGGTTTCTGCCCACTGAGCGGTGCCCGTGGCAGCTCCGCCAGCCCCGGCCTGTCCTGGGGACCGTGGGCAGGGACGGGGACACAGCTGTTGGGGCTGCCCCACGTGGCTCCGTGTGGGATGGGGATGAGGACAGCAGGGGGGAACCCCCCGGGACACTGCAGGCAGGGGCAAGGCAGCGTCCATGAAGGCCAGCGTGCCCCAGGGGGGACGCAGTGCCCCTGGCCCCCAAGCCCCGGGAATCACTCTGATCGCAGCATCGTTGCTGGGGAGCAGGCTGGGAGCGCGTTCGCTGGAGAGGCTGCCATGGAACACGCGTGTCCTGAAGGGTGCTGCCCAGTGACCTTGGTGTCGGGGCTTGTGTCTTCCGTGCCTCCAGGATATCAGTAAAGTGAATGGAAAGGGGCTTCTGTAAAAAATCTAAAGGTCCTGGATAGAGCTGTCCTGTGGTTAAAATGAAAGTGGTAGAAAAAACAAGCACTATATTCATCTTCTATTAACCATTAACCTTACTTAAACTTCTCACTAATACAACATCATCAAATGCAAACGATAGAATGCACATGTGACATCAGTTCTGTTATAAATGCCAAAAAATTCCTATGCATTTTATAGAAACTATGACAGATCTTTAAAAAAAAAAAGGCTGCTTTTTTTTTTTATGACTTTTCGGTGCTGGCAGTTTAAGGAATCTGAAAATTGAATCCATCCATCTGGCACTGGGAAAACAAACAACATATTTGTCTCTGTATTCTCTTCCCTCCAATGCTTAAAGACCCTAAACACAACTAAGTAAATGTGAAATGGGAGGGGAAGAGAAGGTTAAAATCACGTACCTCTCAGTTTATTAACTTGGTCATGTTCTAGAGAGATGATTTGAATTATTTACCAGAATTTCTCCAGTAGTCTTGAGCATTCAAAAAATTATAAAGCATCTGAAAAATGCAGTTGGTAAAATAATAGGGAGTAGTGTGAGAATGCAGGGGTTGGGCTTGTTCTCCCACCTGCACGGCTGAAGTCGTCAGAGCCATGAGGGCTCCGAGGCTTTTACCCGTGTGTGTCCAAATGTATCATGAGAGGCTTTTCCAAAAGCGGATAAGGAGTAGCAGTCCCGTTCCAAGTTAATTATTTAAACCACAATAATCTGATGCTGCTCGCTAGGGACTCCGTAGATGTTCAGAAATGATGCTATCATCCTCTGCATTTCACCAGTCACCTCCATAGTGATTCCTCAGCCATTTCCGGGGCTGATGAAGACATTTTTTACATCACTTTTTTGTTCTTTTGGACTGGGGAGGAATGCCAGGAAACACGTGATGGTGTCTCACCACTGAGCCCCACTGGTCCCTCTACGAGCTGTGCTCATTAGTAAAATGCAACAATCCACAAATTCTCTTCTTCCACATGCAGAATGAAATAGTTTCAGAAATTCCGTTCTCTCTGGGCCTCCATTCTGAAGTGACAGTTCCCGGATCCCCTCAGGGCGTCGTGCATTCTGCTGTACGTGGCTTTATGTATCGTTTCTTTTTCCTTTCTGGAATAATAACAGGTATTTCCAGCAAGAGAGCTTTGGGTGCAGAGAGCAGGTCCTGATGCCTTGCGTGCGTGCGCTCCCTCAGCCTCTGAGCTGAAAGCTCCATATGCTCCATGCATGCAGCTCCATGGCAGGAAAACGCAAGGATTAACCCTGGTTAAGGGTCTGGCCCGTATTTTCTCCATTTCTTTTGCCTTTTACATGTCATGAGTTGCTTTACTGGCCATCTAAGCAACATGCAAGTCTTCATGTAGGGGTCTGAAGATTTAGCATCCTCTCATATTGACGGATAACCCTGATATTTCTTCCCTCTAGAGAAGATGTTTTGTCTTTCAACAGGACCAAATCACATCACTCGGATACTGATTAAATTTTGAGGAAAGCAGTAGGAAATTCAGGCCGTCAATTTTTATATCTGTGTTCTGATCAATTGGGGATTGATCACTCTTCACCTCGCTAAATTAGAGAAAACTGTAAAGTGTTAATCTTTATCAGAAAAGCTATAAGCACACTAGCCAAATTATTTCCATTAAACTTCCTCCCCCTATCTATAACCTTGGTTACATAATCAGGAATGAAAATCATTATCTATTTCATTCACATCTGTTAGTAATTTTTTGAAGCCTCCTTTAAATCTGATTAGAACTTCTCATCTAAACCAAACAAATTCTGAACTCAAGGCTAAAATGTATCGGGTTAGCTCAGTAATTCACATCATATTTTTATTTGCTCTTCCTAATTGAATTTGTACATTGATTTGTGTTACTGTTCTCCTGACCAGTTATTATTAACCGTTTGTGAAATGCCAAGGGTGTACGATGCGCTGTGGAGACGCTGACAGCAAATTGCTGCTCCAGTTCCTGCAGCCCATCGTTTCTGTGCCTTGCCCAGGCAATTTGCCATGCATCTGCTCCGGCTCTTCCTGCCCGTTCAGCTCCAACAAGGCCGTTTCTTTATGACTTACTGGGAACGTTATCTGCGATGGAACCTCTGGAGCACTGTCCCTGTCCCAGTGTCATGAATTTTGAGGGAACATCCCACTCGGCCGCCGGCAGTACAGGTAAAAAGATATGGGAATTTAATAAGTTTGCTTCGCCTCCTCACAAGCATCCCTGTTGGTGGTCGTTGCCTCGCGCCGCCTGCGCAGCACGACAGGCTCTGGGGAGAGCAGCGCATGGGAACGCGCCGGGCTCCGCAGCGCTGCGGTTTCCTGTTTTCTTTGTCAGTTATTTAGAAAGGTCTCTCAACAAAAATAGTCACTGGTCCCTGCAGGGAGACGCTTCTTCATGCAGCCCCGCATCCCCAAGAGGTCCCGCTCCGAGAGCAGGACACCGAGGCAGGGGGCACAGCGGGGCTCCGTGCGCTGCCGGCTTGGGAGGGGGAATAAAAATCACCTGTCGGGTTTCATTTTCGCTCTGGGTGATGAGAGGGATAGATGCTCACAGATCCAGTGTCACTTTGTAGAAATATTGAAATAAAGCCACCGAAAACTCCCATATTCGTTGATTTGGTGCTTCTCGAAGGGCTGCCCCAGAGGAGCCGGTGGCGGCTGCGGCGGGGGCAGTGGAGGCAGGGAGCCCCCAGCCCCCCCAGCTCTGAGTCAGCCTGATCAGGGCGATGATGGCATTTGCTGTCATCCGGCCTCTAATTTTCTTGTCTCTTTATCTCAGCTCTTTGAGGGCTACAGGCATAACAGTGTTTTGGCAAGGAGACTATACTGTAATGCCTTTTTTTTTTTCCCTTTTGAAATTGTTTTGAGCCTTGTGCCTTGTTCGGCAGTAATGGAAGAAGTCAACTACTGAGCTTTTGTATAAGCACAAAAGAGCCTTTTGGGGCAATATATTAACCTCTGATGAGTCCTGTAGTTTCTACAGAAGTCTGTGTATAACTTACAGTTCATAATCTGCTCTTTCCTTCCTCTTTGAGGGTGACTGAAAGTAATTCTAAAGTGATTATTTATTGTTTTATTAATAAATATTTCTCTAATCTCTGCGTTCTCTGGATCACAAAGAGCTTCACAGTTACAGACCGTTATAAATCTTATGTTAGTCTGGTGAAGCAATGGAAGTTTATAGAAGGGAGAGCCGAAGCATCAAATACCAGTCGTTCACTGTATTCCTCCCATTTTTAAATTCTACAACAAAGAGTTGTGACCAACACGGTGATTCCGGGCTGTGAATGTGAGGTGTAAATCCGCAGTGAGAAGACTGTGGGTAATTTTCTCACTGTGTCCCTTCCTGGATTGCGTTGGTTGTAGATAACGTTTTTCCACCAGAGCAGAGGTACCGGCTGTGGTTGCCCCATGGGTACGCCTGGGGATGGCCCCGGGGGTCCCGGGCAGTGGCACCCCCTCGCAGCAAGCAGCCGCGCTCAGCCTCCGCTCTCCCCATGCCTTTCCCGTGTTACCAAAAGGAATGCGTTGGGAGAGAAGGGATTTAGCATTTCTCAGTTAGGCGCCTTCACTTGATATCATCCTCGTCAACTGCTCGTTTTCTCTTTCCCTTTTCCACTTCTCCGTAGCACTTTATCTGTGTGACCCCGACTGGTGCGCAGTGACCGGGGCTGGAGAAGGGCCCCAGCCCCACTCCCCCGCGGGGGGAGCTGCCCACCCGCCCCGTGGCACGGGACCCTGCGGGGCTCGGGCAGAGCCGGGGCTGCTCCTGCACATCCGCAGGCACCCGTTGTGGGTAATAATAGCGTGCTGCAGGGGCCGAGGGTGTTCAGGTGTAAGAAAACAGGCGGATAGTTGTGCCATGCTTTGTTCCCACTGCCCTGCAGTCCCCTGGGAGTTCTCGTTCTCCCAGGAAACATGCTCCATTGCATCCATTTTGATTTTCTGTTTTGTTTGTTTGTTTGTTTGTTTCTCTGTTGTTATTCTCTGGTTTGTTTTACTTTGCACTCCAGAAATTTGTCACATCCCAAATGGCCTTGATCAGAACCATACGGCAGTTGACATTTCCCTTGGCTGTCCCAGATGAGCCAGATGCACGCTGCGAGCCCTCGGAATACTTTGAAGAAACTGTGCCCGTGGGTGCAGGTGACGTTGCAGGGCTGCTAACTAATTAACCGCAAAAAACAAGTGATGTTAATGTCTGGTTGGCATCAAATCATCTCTTGTAGACAAATGGTATAGTTAGGCTCAATATCTGACCGTTCAAAGCACCCAGTGGGCTCCAGCTCCCAAGAGATGTAGCAGCTCCCAAGAGATGAAGCAGGACTTGCGCCATCCTGTGCCCTCTCCTGTGTGGCAGCGCGGGCACGTCTGCCTCTTACCTGCCAATTAACGGGTAGTCTCACACCACACCTGGAAGAACAGAAAGAACTTGTTTCGTAGGACAAACTTTTGTTTAGAAAGTTTTGCGCTGATCCAGGAGAGTCCAAGTCTACAGCTTTGTCAGTTTTTCTAATCCAATTAACTTCACTAACATACTCTCATGTAAAAGTTTGCAAATTTGGAAGTTTAAATCCTGTGAGTGAGTCTGTGCTTGGGCAAAATATCGGATTCATCGTAATCAGTTGGGATCTGAGAATTGCTGTCGTTTCTCTGCAGGGGTAAGTCAGGCTCTTGCTCATCTCAGCATGAACCTGGTGATTTCCTCGACGTTACTCCAGCTTCACGCTGACACCCCGCACAGCAGAACTGGGCCCAGCCGCCATCCTTGCTGGTTTTCAAATAAAAGGTCAGATTCATTCCTCTACTTTCTGTTTCTTGCTGCTTCAAGACAACATTCATGTTAGATGAGTTGAGCTATCCAGGGAAAGTCAGAGGATTTTTTAAAGGGTCAAAAAGTGGTTAAAATATGGAAGCAAAAGGTAGGAAGAAACAGATCATTTCACAGCAAAAGGAGATTATTGGTGGAGTCCCCCAAGGATCTGTACAGGGACCGGGCCATTCCAGTATTCATAAATGACTTGGAAAAGGGGAGGAGGTGGCAGGAGGTGACAAAGTGGGCTGCTGAAAATAAATTATTCAAAGTAATAAAACCAAACTCTTCCTGTAAAGAGCTGCAGAAGCATCTCACCATACTGAGTGACCAGGTGTTAAAATGCCGGCCTGAATTTACTTCCAGTAAATTATAAGTCACACAAGGAAAAGCAAAATGCACAAAGTGTATGTGCTATGACAAGCTGTAAATTAGGTATTACTACCAAGGAAAGAGATACTGGAGATACGTAGTTCTGTGGAACCATAAACTCACTGCTGGCTGTCAGAAAAATCAACTGGAATGTTAGGAATTATGAGGGAAGGAAAAGAACAAAACAGAGAAGACCATTGTGTTACCACGTCTTGTGTATTGTTTGTACTTCTGGTCACCCATCTCAGCAAGTAAATGCTGGAACTAAAAAAAAGTGTAGAAAACATCAAGAATTATAATTAAAGCAAAAGTACAGCTTCTGCGAGTCTGAAAGGAAGGGAAGCCTCGGAGGAGAAAAGGGGTGGCAGTGGGAGGTGTGTAAGATAAGAGACCCCCGAGACAGATCTCTCAGGAGGATGGGGAAAAGTTCTCTGTTCTTTCCAATGCACAAGCGAGACTTAGCAGCATTGGCATTTGCAGCATAAGCAAACAAAAGGAAGCTTTTTTTTTTCACCCAGCATGTAATTAAACTGTGGAACTTAATGCTGCAAGATGTAGTAGAAAGCTAAGTATAAGAAATTTTAGAAAGAGAAATTGAAGAAAGAAAAATTCCTGCCCCCAGCTTCGTGGACTGTGACTCCAGAAGTGCTGAGGACACGTCTATGTGCCCCCGGGAGCGATGGTGTCTGACGGCCCCGGCTTTGCCACCACGAAGAAATGGCCCAGCTGCCTCCTAGTTTTGTCTGCGCGTCCTTCTCCCAACTTTCCCCTGGTGCCAGCGCAGCCGCTTGGGTGCCTGCCTGGATGAAAAGGAGAGTTTAACTTGGTGGGAGGGGGCAGAGCCTGGCTGAGGACGGCTCCCTGCGGCCACCAAAAGTGCCACCACCCACCTGGCAGCATCATGCTTCTGCCATGGGCATCTGCTGCTGCCATGGGCAACTCTCAGAGATGGGCTCTCAGCCTCAGCTGGATCTGATCCAGTTTATCCTCTACATTCCTGTGGGATTTCATGATCCCTGGCATTGGAAATAAGGATGAGGCTCCTTTCGACTGCCGCAGGTGAAGTCGGTGACATACTGCCTGACATAACCCCAGCACGGGCAAGAGCCTGCCCGCAGGGGTGCCACCGTCCCACATCCTCCGATAACACTTGGAGAGGGAGGCAGGTGCCCAGGCGGAGCCGAGCGCAGATGTGCAGCGCAGCGTAAGCACGGGCTGCAGCTCACGGTGTCGGCGTTACATGCCCCGCCACGTCACCGTCACACCTTTGGAGGAGAAAAAGATGAGCCAAAGGTGGCTGGTTTCAGGCTATTTCTGAACAAAAGCTAGGAGAAGCACTACTCTCGAAAATATTACAAGTGAAACTGTTTCTGATGGAGTTACCTGTTTATTACGCTGAAGCGTTTAGGATCCTCTTACGAGCCTGGGTCTCAGTGCTCCCGGCAACGCAGAAACTCTCTGGTGGCAAAACAAACACGTGCTTTAAAGGGCTTTGCATTGCCATAATATTTAGGTTTCTTTAAACTTTTCTTACTGCTAAATATGAGACAATAAGATTTTATTTTTATTTGTCCTTCTTTTTGGCACTGCAATTTCAGCACCAATTTCCATACGTCAGACTGATGCCGGGTATAATCTTATCAAGGAAATACCTTTTTAAGTCTTCAGGGTTTTTTTCTGATCTCCCAACTAAAATCACAGAAGAAGCCTGTTTAAAACTGAAGTCCTTTAAAAGTATAGTCATGTAAATACTGTAGCAATAAAACCCAGGGACTAAGTAAGATGGAACACAAAGCATCAGGCCAATTGTCTGCAAACACTTTTTCCATAAGAACTTAAAAGATCAAGACCTTGCATCAAATTCATGTATACTGTGTTCTCTTCTTGTTTCAAGAAAAAGCATTTTAATTTTCATGTCCCATCTCCTTACTTAACTCCCTATGAATTCGTCCATTTCAGGTGTGTGATATTTAAGAGAAGATTTAAAAATCCTTTCTTCATACGTAGCTCCAATTGCAATTCACAGAACCCTTCCCTTTGGCTCCTGGGCTCAGCTCGGACTCTAATTTAGGACCCATCTGTGGTACTAAAAGCAGCAGAGTTTGGAATTATGTTTTCAATTTAAAGAGGTGTCATATCTCTCGCAGTAAAGACAGATGTTTTAAAAGCTATATGACATTTCATAAAACACGTTTTTAGTGGCAACATTTCTCTTTTGCTTATACCTTTACTTATATATTTTACTCATGAGTCTGAGCTTAAAACTTGCACAGTGTCAAATCCTGAATTCCTTTTCATTAGTGAACCCAGTTGCATATAATTCTGTTTTATTGCTGACAAGCCCTATGTTTATAGAACGTGATTTGAAATCCCTAAGATGGGAAGGTATGACTTGCTTTAGAACAAAATAAGTACAAGCCTACTGTGTTCTGTACCCCTGCCCCGTACCTGCCATGCCAGAATGACGCGGTGGCAGGCACCTCCATTCGCTCCAGTTCCCAGCACGTGGGGGCTGCCTTGGAATGTTGGGGTAATTTACCCCTTTGCTGCACCATTCCCACCAAAGCATTCCAGAGCAAACAAAGGAATACCAAATCCTATTTTTCATCATTCCCACTTGACTAGCTCTTAACACATGGCAATTCGCGGACCTCTCACAGAAGCTGGGTGGCCAGGGCAGGCCTTCATCCCACGCTAAGAGTTACCTGATCAGGTCGTTTCTACCTCTGCCAAAGGACAGCAGGGCCAAGAAGACCCGGCAGCAGCTCGGGGAGCTCCCACAGGGATTTCGAGAGGTGCAGAGCCCGCTGTTGCCCACCCCCCGCCTCCAGCAGTCGCAGGGCAAAGCTCCCGGCCCCACGCTCCCTGCTGCTCCGGCCAGGAGTTTTGCCATGGGGGGTGACGAGCACGTCAGGGGTGAACAGACCCCGCTCCCTGCCCCACGGAGCAGCAGGCGGCTGCTGCCCAGCCTCCCAGCCAGCAGAGGAGATGCATTGCTTGTACCTCATAGCCCAGGCCCCAGCAGATCCGTGTGTCTCTGGCTACTGATTTTTATTAGGCATTGTGTTGCAGGAAAAAATACTGGTGAAATCAAAGGTGGTTCATTTCTTGCAGGCATCCTGTAATTAGCTAAAGTTTTCTTCATAGAGAGGTCTTGATGCATAAAACAAAAGTTTCCTCTTCCTTGCATGTTGTTGCCAGATGTTTCTGCAAAACTTAAAAACAACAAAGTTATTTGTGTGTACTTACATATGACTTCACCCCAATGTCTGTCTCAAAGTGCTCCTCCTCCTCCTCAATTAACCCAATTAATTCTCCCCCCATTTCTGAACAGGGCATTTCCATTGTCTGTTTGTCACAGCACTGTAGAATTTCAGCCCTTTGTTACAGACCTCTGTCCTAGCATTCAGAAAGGCTCAATAGGACCGTAACCTCCTCAGATTAATTTCCAGTTGCAGTTGTGATCTCTTTTACACAGAACAGCTGCAGAAGAAAGCAGCCCTCCATGTTTTGTCAAAGTAGACCCAGAGCCGGGCGGATTCAGCGCTCACAGTTGTTCTTATGGCTTCAATAAACACCAAGGGCCAAACTCGCCGCTGATGGAACTGGAAGCAGTTGATATCACATCATCCCAGAAGGAGATTTAACCCCATGTGGGGCTTTATCAATTGGATACAGGCTTCAGTTTTCTGCAGTTTATGACAAAGCTTGGAGACGTGTTTTATTCAGGTGTTTGCCATGAGTTCAGTTGCATTGTATTGTTACACACAAAGTTTCCCTCTGTACTCCTTCAAGATTTTGCTCTAATCAGGCATGAGCCTGAGAAGGGCCAGCAAACTTCTGCCCTGGCTGCAGTTCTGCACTTCTCCACATTGAATGCTTAGTACCATTATATTGCAATTAGCAATGCCCATGCAGTCTTTCACTCTTCCTAATTAGCAGGTTAACACGTTTACTAGCCTCAACACAACCACAGCACATGCAAGCTCGTGCATGCCTTGAGAAGCTAGCAGAGCCCAGTGCCCCAAGACATCTCCATTAAAGGCAGAGTAGGTGGAAGATGGCTGTGCTCTGGGGAAGGATCTGTCTGACTCCAGCTCCGGGAGAGGGAAGAAGAAGCAGATGTATTCTGTTCTCTCAGTGCTACGTGAAGGATGGATGCTCCAGGAGAGGAGGGGAAGAAATACAGGGATTCATGATGAAGCAGATCAATACACGTAACAAGGAAGGGTCTAGAAGGAGAATGGCACGGTGAAAGAACTAAACCAGCGGTTGAAGTAGAAGTGAAGGACCTGATGGGAAATCAAGTATAAAATGTATCAGCAGAGCAGAGCAGAAGAAGGACTAGCACAGGAAATAGCGACAGGAAAAACCACAAAGGAAGCAGAAAAAATACAAAGAGTTATTGACCGAAAGAGGATGCAGGAGGGCATGGCACAGACCCTCTGTGCCTCAGTCTATGACCTACTAAAGTTAATAGCAAAAGCATTCGTAGATTGAGTTTGGACCCAGGAGTCCCCTCCAACAAATACATTTGCAGCCATGAGGGTGCTGCTCGTGGCACGGAAGCGTGCTCCTGCGCCTGTGGAATCAGCAGCTGGGGAACACAGATTTTCCATTCTGGCTTAGCTGGAAAACTATTGACAGGCTGCAGTCACTGCCTGAATGACTTTGATGTATATTCAAGAATTGGACAGAATTACTTACAAGCTGACAGGAAACAAAACTGACCTCCTTACAAGACAACCAAGATCTTAAAAGATTTGTGTTTGTGAAGAGCATTAGACACTGGGCATGTCACTGCCTTTTTGTAGAGAGAGAACAGACTGCAAAAGGAGAAAGAGTTCTTCCTGTAAAACTGTAGCTTTACATGAGCTGTCTTTGACGCACAGCTACAGAATTAGCATTTCACAGGAAAAGACAACGCAACCCTTAGTCTTGGAAGTACTTCCAAGTAGGCTTAAGGACTTTATGGTTTGTTATTTGTGGATTTCATATAGTATTTATTCCAAAAGTGCAAATTCTTTGTTCTATGTAATTCTGAACAATCATCTTCCAATTCCTGATATCTCTGCAAATATTTATTTAGTAAGATTTTATTTCATTGACATGACTTTTGCTCACTGGTTGCAACCATGTCCTTGGTTTGACTAAATTCTTTCCATTCCCCATTGTCTTTAATAAGTAGCTTTTGTTCTCTGGCATCTGTTTTCTCCCTTTAGCTTATCTTTATTAATTGCTTCAGAGATCAAAGATACCATTTGTGTCCATTTCAGTACTTCGAGTGAAATACTAGTAAATCAATCCCTTAGCTTGCAACCTTCTCTGTCCTACCAAAGTAAAGTAGATCCGACCACTTGAACCTGCTCTCCGTTAATTGCTAGCACCATTTCATACACTAATTTCTTGAAGGTTACAGAGAAAGTTGTTGCTATTCTATTTCATGAGCACATCACTTCATCTGGAAAAACTTCAATCATATTTTTTCCTAGCCTGCTTCTAGCACTAAAAATGATTTAGTACAGATCCACAGTGGCCTATATCTGGTTGCCAAGAGGGACCCATGTGTCAGTTCTATTCTTACCGGGCCTGTCAGCAGTTCGTAACCAAAGAAATTTCCCCACATTATAAGCGGAGTTGTGTACGATCACTTCACAGTTATTTGTTTCCTTGAGTCTAGAGGGGGTCAATTTTTTTCCCAGTGTGGCTCCAGAGCATTTATATACCTAGATGCTCCCTGTGGATTATGATATGCGTGCTCGCTTCAAAGTCCTGTGTGGCATCATCTGCTTATCTTTGGGTGCTCTGTGCTGTCCTCGCCAGCCCCAGACAGACAGACAGACAGATTTCTGTCTCCATCTGGCAGCCACGAGAGCTCCCTTCGGTGCATCACATGATGCTTGCTGACACTGGGGCTGCAACGCCGCACACACAGCTGAAGTCAGGTCTCGGTTTCCGAATTGCCTGGTCTCCTCTATGAGAGTCATAATTATGTCTTAACGACTCAATAATGGTCTTCACTTAGATGTATATTTTAATGTCTATATTTAGTGTTTGTTAAGGTTGAGGGTCACTATCTTTGCAATACTATTACATTGTGGCATAGGAACGTGCAGTCATTTATATATTATCTAAATCTCTTACATGACAGTCCATTCCGCTCTGCTCTTCCTGCGGCTCCGCAGAAGCATCGCGTAAGCTGGACACTCACCAGACCTGCAGTCTCACTTGCCGAAATTCCCTTTCAAAATCAGGCATTGATCTGCAGCCGGAATTTTCATTGTCAGTACAATGCCATAGCTGAAACTGCATTCCAGTCCTTCTCTTGATCCTGTTTTTTCAGGGTATTTATTACTTCTTCCTCAAATTCAAATTTCCTAGTGGAAATAATTCTTCTCTCTATTGTCCAAATATATGTTATTCTTTACACATAATACTAATACGTATGCCATTTGTAGACATTTTGAGATTGACAAAAAACTCCTGAAGTCTTTAGTTAATTAGCTATTCATCTGTAAAACAGCCACAGTATTTTTATGACGATTGCTATAGGGCATAACTGGTGTATTTAGAAGAAGAGAACTAGTGGAATTTTTGAAAACAAACAAACAAACAAACAAAAAAACAAAAACCCAAACCAAAAACCCACCAAACCCTAAACCTCCACCTCTAAATTTTAAGAAAGGATATACAAATTTTACTAAATTACCTTTCTGTTCAGGTTAGCAGAAAATGATCGAACAGTGCTGACATTTTGTGGGAGACACGATCTTCTTAAGATTCTTATCAAACAGGAGTCAAAGCCATAAAAACTGTTGCCCCAAACAAAATTCATTACCTATGTTGACACTTTCAGCAGGATGGAGAAATCCTGTGCTGGACAGACACAGGATAAGAGGAACCACATAGTCCGAGGCTGCAGTAAGAATTTTCTTAATGTTTTTTCTTCCAGGGACTAGTGAGGTCCCTGCGGTGCAAGAGCGCAGCTGTGCTGCTGCCACCGCACGCTGGGCAGGCACAAGGTGTGCTTCTGAGCAGGGGCAAGAGATCTTCAGACCAGGGCTGGGAAATTCATTAACAGAGGATTTTGATGACACTGTTTGTCACAACAGTGCATTCCATTCTAAAACCCAACACCACCTTCATTTTCTTCTGATCATAAGAATTTTTGTATGTTAAATATGAATATAAAATAAAACAGGTTGAATTCAAGAAATATAACACTCATGCTCAGTAATGGAAATATTTTGAAGGCTGATTATGTTCCAAGAAGAGTTGTCAACACCAGTTGTTTAAGAAATTCATAGATTTTTAGGGAAGGGATAAAAATAATCAGCAGCAAAACGCAAGCCACAGACTTTCAGCCCGTCACCTTCATCATCTTCTAGGCATTTACTTGAACAGGAACAAAAATCACAAGCCTTTTGAAGCCGAACTTATTTCCTACCTTTTTATAAACTAGCAAAGATGGTCTTTATTTAACTCTGGCCGTCATCGTGTAACACATTTTAAGTTATGTACAGGGTAGCACGTTACTATTGTAAAATGTTAGCCAAAACATGCACGCTTACCAAGTTTTTACATTTTTTTTTTTATGTAAAAAATTTTACATTTTTTACAATTTGTTTTTCCAATGTAGGAGTGCCCTAGGGAACATTTCTGTTTGAGGGAGAACAAAGGGAGACGGTGTGTTGGGGTTGTGCAGTCACATAGGGTAACTCGCAGGAGGCCAGAAAGATTGCAGAACTACCCCTCTGTCACTGCCGTGCCTCATCCTGCGGGCTTTGCGCTTGTTTCAGTACCACTTGCTGCTAAAAGAAGTAAGAATCAGTAATGCTCTTTTCCCAGCTTTATATACTGTTTTACATACCAGAAAATACCTGAGGTTTTTCATCTACTCAATTCAATACAAAACATTTAACGGGGAACCAGTCTAAGAGACAGAACTTGTCTGTATTGTAGCAACCTGAAGACAAAGAACAAATCTACCTTTGTATCTGAACACGAGCAGTGCTCTGCAGTTTACCAACAAATGGTGAGGTTTACAAACAACGACCTTGCAGTGAATGCTGCTACGCTTAGCAACAAGTGAAAAACATCCTTCAGGAGAGAAAAAATGCGAATCCTTTGCCTTGGGCAGACCCCGCTGCTGCACATCCCACACTCCGGCCTGCCTCGGTGTTCCCGGTGTGCAAAGCCAGTGAGATGTCCCCTGCTCGCTGCTTTGCACTGCTGTACCGTGTCCCTGGCTGGTACTGGGGAACAAATTCTGTACGGCAACCTAAAATCATGGCTAAAAGATGACATTAAGATATGGCATTATTCATTAGAGAAGGAATGTCCTACCCATTACCGTGCAGAACCAGCTGTAATTAAGCATCCGAGCGTGTGTTTATAAACAGATGTTCTCATCTAAATGTCTTAGAAATAAACAGCTTTGTTATACCCGTTCCCTCCAACCAGCCACAGCCAAGTGAAGCCACCGCACAGCGGCGTCGCAGCTCTGCTCCGCAGGCTGGTGTCTCCCACGCGCACCCCACGCTTGAGTTTACCGCGTTTCAGTGGCAGGAGGGGTCCCCAAATGCAAGGCAGTCCCTGGCGTAGAATATTCACAGAGCAATAAACTGAAGTAAATTTTCCAGGTATAGACCCTGAAGGGCTTCATGCTTCGAGAGACATTCTTGCCTTTCTTTCATACCCAGGGCCTCGGCAACATTCCTGTACCTGGTAACAAAGATTTCATCGTATTTGTGAATAGTCCGACTTCTGCTATTCTATTCCCTTTGTATGGGAAGAAGTGTTTCCTCTTAGCTGGGAATTTGTTTCTTCATTCAAAAAGCATCAGGAGACAGTTCTGAGTGCTATTTTAAATACATCTTTCAAAAATGCACTCAGTTAAGGGAGACTGCAGAGGAATATCTAGAATTTTTACAATAATTTTTTACCATTTGTGAAACAGAAGTTAATATTAAGCTAACACCGCATGCATTTATTTTGCATTTTTAAATGTAAACCAATACCTTCCAAACAGTTAATGTGGCGTGTAAAAAACTTATTACTTAAAAAAAATAAGGGCAGATCAATTGTGCTTGAAAATCTGTGCTTTTACTTGGCCTTTTCTTTCCCTTCCTTGTAGGAGAACCCCCAAATCTGCATTTAGACAGCTGGAATGACAAATACATATTTCATGGATGTAACCTGTATTATGTGATTTATTGGATGCCATAATAACCATTTCTAGATACTAACTCGTCAACACAGTCCCAGGGCACGCGTTATCTGCTCATTACCTCCCGGCTCATTTAATTGTCCCAGATCAGAACGAGGGATAGCTTCACTAACAGATGAGCGCCGTTTCTCATTCCCCCATCACCCGAATTTCTGTCAGTTCCAGGGAAAACCAAACCCAAACACTTGTTCTATGCGGAAAGGGCAACTTCTTCCCCTCGGCTCTTCCTCCACTTCTCCCAGGCAGCAGAGTTTTCTACTTTGCTGGTTTATGGTCTACTTCATTGATATTTTTAACTTCTGGTCTGCTTCCGTACTGACCATTTCTGACCTTTTCTTGCCCAGAAAGGTGTTGGCAGGAGTGGCGGGGGCAGCAGGGCTGGACCAAGCCGCCGGGCACGTCCTGCCACCCGTGCTTCCTTCTTCCATGCCCCTGCGATCTAAATCAGACCAGCACACGACCCACTTGCCATTTTTATTTTAAAAATGCCAAAATCTGTTAGCTTTCTCAGGGAAATGCTACTGTGATTTGTGGAGTTTACTCGTATTTCTCAATGAAAACATCTGTACTTCCGCTGCTCACCAGGGGACAAACGTATGTCCCTCTCCCTGACCCCTCGGTGTTTATTCTCATTGCCTCAGCTATTCTGAGGAGATCCTTTTTGCCTCTTTTCAGGGACTTGCCCCCACATCGTCCATTCCAGCGGATTCCCGTCTCTAGGGCCGTTCGCCGGGCTCCAAGGTGCCTCCCCATGACTTTTTCCTTCTCCTCGAACCTCGCCTGGCCGAGGCGCTGCCCGGCCCTCACGGTAGACGGCGGGCGGCGGTCGAGCGCGACGGGGCGGCCGCTGGAGCACGGCGGAGGCGGCGGGGGTCGGGGGCCCGGCCGCCGTGATGAGAGCTGCCGCCCCGGCGCAGCTGCTCCCCCCTCGGTAGGAAGTTGAGGAAGTGAAAGGGGAAAGAAGCGGGGCGGCCCGGCGGCTTCCTCGGCGCGGTCACTCCGGGCTGGCGCCCGCCGGCGGCCCCTC
>VXBH01007977.1:477507-509465 GCA_013400035.1 Rynchops niger
TGAGGGGGGGGGGGGGGCCGGGCCGGGGGCGCAGCCTTGCAGCCATGGGCTGGTCTTATTTTGCAGAAGTGGGTGTGCCAGGGAGACAGCTCAACAGGTCTTGACACATTTCTTGAAAACTATACTTTGCAAGGGAGAATTTATTGTAATCTGTCAGTTTTAAGCATTCGCAGCTTTTTCCTCCTTTGGGCAGGCTCTTGCATCTGATTTTTGACACGTTTCCTACGCTGGATGGTTCACTGATGTTTATTTT
Organism: Rynchops niger; assembly: GCA_013400035.1. NCBI lineage: Eukaryota > Metazoa > Chordata > Aves > Charadriiformes > Laridae > Rynchops > Rynchops niger. The sequence continues at coordinate 477,761 of VXBH01007977.1, forward strand.
TTTTTGACGTTGGGGAGATTGTCAAATGGAATAACTACATTTTTTTCCTCCCCTTCATGTGAGGGGAAAAAAAAAAAGAAAAAAAAAAAGGCAAAACTGGAGGTAGATAGATAGATATAATTTTTTTCCAATCATCGCTGTGGCGTCCACCTTAAGCGGCCCAGCAGTACCCCATGCCGGGAGCGGTGGGTGAGGTTTCGGGGGGCTGCCCCCCGCCCTGCACCGCGTGCCCCGATCCCCGCTGGCAGGCGGATGCAGCAGCGTGGCAACCAGCCACGGCCGGGAGAGCTGGGCCAACACGGCTAGGGACCCTCAGCTCGGGACCACAAGGGGCTGTGTGAAGTGGCGTCGAAGGACCAAGAAGGGTTTTGGCGTTGAGGTTCTCCTGCTCAGGACGCCTTCGCCCAGGCCGGAGCTGGCTGGGGCCACCTTAAAATTTTCACACGTGGGGACTTTTTGTTGATTGCAGCCTTAACTTTGGCATAGAGAAAGCAGCAGCAGCAGTGTTCATCATCGGCAGCCTGGAGAAAATGGGCGGCAGAGCTGGCGGGTTTCTAATTAAGATGACCGTAAACTTCTTGTGAGCACTCTGGGGTCGCTCTGCTTAATGGATAATTCGGTGGTCAGGCTTTAACTGGGGCATTGCCTTCCCTTTGGGGCTGGGGGGTGCGAGCTGAGCGCTATCGGCTGGTTGCTGTTGTGTTAGGCCATAGGCAAACAGTATAGAAAGTTTGCCTAAGAATTTACAGTTATTCTGCAAATATTTATGCTCTTTGCTGAAAATAAATGTAGTAAATACAAACAGATGAAACTTAGGAGATTTGTTTTCAGTGTTAGATGTGTTTGGAGAATAGCCGTGAGCTGTTGAAGTGTTGGAAGCTGCTAAAAATTCTGCCTTATTTTTAGTTAGCTTTTATTTATAAATTTGATGCTTATTTAAAGAATTGCATTTATTTCAAGATTCATGAGTTGTATTTTAAGCTGAAGCTACATGAAGATAGCAGACTTTATGTTTTTTGAGGGAGGGGTTGTGTAGTTCCTCAACAATAACAAACCCCTTAGGCTTTGGCTGGCTGGTGGGCACCACATTTGGGAGCTGGCTCGGGAGGTTTCGGTACCTGTTGTGGGCAATGCAGGGAGACGGAACTGACTCGGGAAGGGTCGTGAATGCCTTCTATCCTGCCCTGCTCAAGATGTAGTTAAATAGCAGGGAAAATTACCCTCCAGAATTTGTAAATTGGATACTTTAACAATTCTTATGCTTCCTTACTTGCCAGAATGAGTAACAGAGCCAGAGAGTGTGTTCAGAAAGACATCTCATGCTGTAGCCTGATTCCAAGTTGCATGCAGGCAGACTTACCGCTTCATCCAGGTTTAGCAAAGCTTTAAAAATATACTTTCTTGTTACCAGTCGGAAATAAACGAACAAACAAAAACACCCAAGTACCAAAACCAATAGGTTTGAGAAAGATGTGGCACGTGTCAGTTTGTAGCTTGACTTGCTTGACGTTCTCAGAGTAGCTAAACTAGGTTTGCCAGGCTAATGATTTAGACTTCTTTTTTTTTTTAAGCTATTATTAAAATATCCTTGCTGTGCTAACTTTGAATGCTTCTGATCTTTTTATAGCTAATGTTAAAGTAATGGATTCCAAAGAATTGCTTAACTCGTCGGGTCAAGACGAAAAAAGGAAAAATGCGCTCATCAGTACCAAAGGAGGGATTGTGATGGACTTTCATCCACCCTTCAGGGGTGGAGCTACTGTACAAGCCCCTGTGTCTACATCTCCTCTCCCTGCGTCTTCTCAGTCAGATTCCAAACAGCAACCTGCTCTGGCTGACTTTTCAAAAGGATTAGTAAACAATGTGCCTCAGCCAGACCTTTCCAAGGCTGTATCTCTCTCGATGGGACTGTACATGGGTGAAACAGACACAAAAGTGATGGGAAACGATCTTGGATTTTCGCAGCAGGGCCAAATCGGCATCTCTTCTGGAGAAACGGACTTCAGGCTCCTGGAAGAAAGTATTGCGAGCTTGAACAAGTCTTCAAGCCTGGCCGAGGACACAAAGGGAGCAGTATCTTCTGAGGTGAATCCACTTGAGCCGGATTTCCCAGCCATGGCTGGCCACAACATCCCTTTAGAGTCAGGGTCTGCAGTCCAAAGCCAGATTGGCTCAAATGGTGGCAACTTGAAATTATTCTCTGAAGACCAAAGCACCCTGGATATTCTCCAGGATTTAGAATTGCCGCCGGTGTCGCCTGGCAAAGAGCCCAATGGGAGCCCGTGGAGGCTTGACCCATTGCTAGATGACGGTGGCTTGCTGTCCCCTATCTCTGCAGATGATGCATTTCTCCTGGAAGGAAATCTTGGTGAAGACTGCAAGCCTCCTGTTTTATCTGACACTAAGCCTAAAATTAATGACCGTGGTGACCTTTTACCCAGTTCCAAAATGCCGATGCCTCAAGTGAAAACAGAAAAGGAAGACTTCATTGAACTCTGTACTCCTGGCATAAAGCAAGAAAACATGGGCCCAATTTACTGTCAGGCAAACTTCTCTGGGTCTAATCTGCTGGGTACTAAAGTTTCTGCCATATCTATCCATGGTGTCAGTACCTCTGGGGGACAAATGTATCACTATGATTTAAATACTGCATCGCTCTCTCAGCAGCAGGATCAGAAACCAATTTTTAATATCATTCCATCTCTTCCTGCCGGTTCAGAAAATTGGAATAGGTGCCAGGGATCAGGGGATGAGACGTTAGCTCCTTTGGGAACGCTCAACCTTTCTGGCAGACCTGCTTTCTCTAATGGCTATTCAAGGTAATTAGTTTTTGTTGCTCTGTATTAAAATACTGCAAGTATGTGTTGCACAACTGCGTGCATGCTGGTTTGTGGTTTTTTGGGTTTTTTTTTACCTTTCAAAGTCAGTCATCCCTTTGTCGTTTGTTACGTGTGGCTGTCTGGTCAGACATCACTGCTGTGCGTTTGTGCTGTAGTACGGTAGTAGCTTTAGCCAAGTACTCATCTATTGGAATTAAAGGGAAGAGTAGAGGAGGGGAGCCAGTATGCCTTAAAAAAATAAGTAAATAATAATTTAAAAAAATTTCTAAGACACAACCTAGAGGGAGAATTGAGTACATGGTAGAAGGATCTATACACAAGGCAGTCTAGAAAGGAAGTATTTAAGTGTATACAAAAGCTACTTCATTCTCAGGGGTTAGAGGATCAATCGCTCTGTGGTGGGTGTTTTTTTTTTCTTCCTAGTGTTACTTAAATGTTATGCCCAAAAATAACTTGGTTGCTGGGTAAATTTCTAGAATTACATTGAAGCTGAACTAGAGTTTTAGCTTTGCTTGGTATTGCATTTACCTTACATGGACAAGAAGATTCTGAGTAGGAAATACTCAGCAGTTTGTTTAATAACTGCATTTAAAGAGATAAGAATATTTGCAGTAAGATTTAAACGTACCTAGAATTTAACTCTTAAATAGAACTGGAGGGCGGCTTGGTTATAGGTGGTGTTTTGAGAGCAGGGTGTTTTAGAGGAGCTGGTTAGTATGTATTCCAAGTGACTTTGTAGCAGTGTTTTCTAGGAGTAATTCAATAGTGCAGATACTCAAGTAAACACTTTTCCTCTGCCCTTCAAGAGTAAACGCGGTGCTGGCAGCTTTCTCGGTGGCTGGCTGTGTCCATCCCCCACAGCCAGGGATGGGTTCTGATTTGGGTAGGAGCACCTGGGTGGATGTGTTCTTAGCCAGTCTCTTTTCAACGTGTGCTTGCACTAGCTCGGTGTTTGGTCTCGATGGAGGAGGAGGTTTTTGTTGTGTTTCTGGGGAGTCTCAGTTAGGAAATGGCTCTTGAAGTCCACATGCATAAAACCAGTAATCGCAGGCTTTTAATGGAGTATCTGTTTTAACTTTCTTTTTTTATTGCCCCACTGACAATTGCTCCCCAGAGCCCCGCTGGGGTGGGGCTCTCCCCATGCATTATTTGCTCCATTTTCCCACGGTTGGAATGAGGTGTGCGAGGATTTCTTCTTTGTTTCAGGAAGACAACTTTTAACTTGCTTTCATTCTAAATTTCTTTCATAGTTTTTGATTCTTACATTGAGATGTGTTGCTCGTTTTTGTGGGGTTTTTTTGTTTTTGTTTTTGTTTTTTTGTTTTTTTTTTTTTTTTTTTTACCTTTGACGTGTTTAAAGCAATTTGTAATGTAAGGAACCCAGAAAGGAAAATTGGATTTGTGGATAAATTGCACTTTGATATATGAATATTGAATGTGCCTTATCATTTATTTTGAGAAAGTAGAAATCCTGTGTGCTTGCCTTTTGTGTGGAAGTCCTACTTCTGTGTTGTTTTCAGTTTGTTTCATGGGGATTTTTTGGTGGTGTTTTGTGTTGTTGATTTCTTTTTTTTTTTTTTTATTTTGCTCTTGCTATATCATTGACGGCAATCATCATAAAACCCGTATCTGGGTTTGGGAGGTGAATTTCAGTGACTGTTTGAGTAAGCAGATTCCTTGTAGATCCTGGAAACATCACTTTTGAGAATACTTCTGTAAAGTTAATGCATTGTTTTTATTTACAGAACTATTTGGATAGAACTAAGTGCATTTATAGGTGAATGGTTTACACGTAGATGTTTGCCTGGCTTTTGGGGAATTTTATAACACCAATTTTACATACTATATATACTGTATTTCTGATAATGTGATGAAAACCCACACAAGCTACTAATGTGTACAGAATACATGTGACTCTCGAGTGAAAAAGAGAGCAGTGCTAGATGCTGTCGTCGCTCTCTGAAGCGGTGTGAGGAGCGTGCTGGGGGTGTGGGAGTGGAGCGGGTGGCGAGGGGCAGAGGAGCTGCAGAAGTCCCCGGCGGAGCATCCTCCGCAGCGTCGGCGTGTGCCTGCCCCACGGCTGGGCAGCGTTAGCAGCCTTGTGCTGCAAGCATTTACCTCCTTGCTTCCTGTGAGGTTGTCTTACATTTTATTGCCGCCTTTTGCCTTAAGATTATGGATTTTTTTTTTTATTAATTTAAGCAATGTGTAAAGAATTTTGGGGTGGCTCCTAGTTGCGTTTTGCCTAAAAATTAATTATTTCTAGCCTTTATGGAAGCTGTTCTTACTTCCCAAGGATCTTTACACCCTAGAACTACCAAGTCCAATTTTAAAACCAATGTTGTTTTGGTCTGCTTCCCACCCTCCCCCTATAAAATACAGGCAACTCCATCTCCCTTTTAAAATATTTGAGATATTAACGAACCCTGGGTTTGAAGCAGGAATTCTCTTTCTTCCTGAACCTTGTCAGAAATATTTGGTCTAAACTGGGTTAGTTTAAGGTGATGTATTGTGGGTTGGTTTGTTTATCTTACAGAAGACTTAACAAAATTGGCGTTTGTTGTAGAAATAAAGGAAGGACTATCTTGCCAGGTTCCTGTGGGTTTTTTTATTATTTTTTTTTTATTATTATTATTTTTAGGTACTAATTGTGTGAGGTAAAGGCTGGGACTTTGAGAATTCAGAATTGCTAAAATTCAGTTTCCAATAGGAAATATTTCTTGGTGTTGGTAGAATTATTTGACTGCTCATAACATATTAATTATATACAAGACATATGGGAAGAAAAGCTGCAGCTCTGTCCTGGTGTTCAGGTAGCATTTAAGCTGACTGTTATAATGGAAAGCATGTAACGTCTCTTTATAGACACGCAGTCTTGAACTGATGTAATGCAATTTTTGAGTGATTTTGCTTCTAAGGATAGCACAGCGTGCTGTCTTTAATGAGACAAGTGATAATCAGGACTGAGAAAACTAATCAATTTCCCTATGAACGGCAGGAGGTATTCTGAAGTTAACAAGCAGAATAGGAACTTCAGCAGTGTGTTAAATGTGTATGAATTGCCAATCGCCAATAAATTGCTGTCTGTATCTCGGGGTTGAGGAAGAGCCTGCCGGTGCTCACGCTGATGTGCAGAACTTGGAGCTGCAGCTCTGTGTTTCATCAGTGAATCCTCCAAATCTTCTGGAGCGGCAGCAGAACTCCAGAGCCGGCAGGACGGTGTCATTCTGGGGCTACTTAGGTGAGGGCTCCCACCGGAGCCAGCGAGCTGCTGAAGGGGAAGATGGAGAGAATAACGGGCGGGGGAAAAGTAGGCTAACTGAGAAAATTTGCTTTAGACTTTTTTTTTTTTTAATAGTAGAAGTGGGACAGTATCTGGAAGAGGAATAAAACAGGCTGGAAGCATTTGGTAATTGCTTCACTGAAGAATTAGAGGGTTTGATGGTGTCTGTTTCTGATGAGATATTATTTCTGATTTATTACACAAGCACCAGTGAAAATTGTTAAATTTCAAGGAAATGATTTTAGCAACGCACACTCATAGGACTCATGAGTGGTATATGCATTAAAATCCATTGCCTGTATTTTTTTATTCCTTTGACTTCCTGGAGATGTGGCTTGTTGTGGGGGGAGTGAAGGACGATGAGAAACAGCGCAGCGACGCAGGGGTTTCTGTGTGCTTTTTCTCTTAGCCTACAGCCAGAATTTACAAAAACTGGGCCCCATTGGCAGTGTTACGGCTTCTCTTATTACATTTGAAATCATTCCTAGTACTTAAGCTTGCGGGGGGATAAGGATCATTAAGGAAGTCGAAGAAAGGGCAAGAGCTGAGTGAAGCCATGAAAGATGAGAATCTGGAAGGGGGAAGAAGTTTTGCTGGTCAGTCGCGGTCCAAAACCTTACTTCCAGGAGAAGTTCCCTTTCTGCCGTCACGCTTCCACTGGGATTCTTCTTGCATTCGGATGTTTTACTAGAAGGAACGGGGCCGGGGGGGGGGAGTGATCATTTGCTAGAAATGGTAAAGGTCAGTTGTCCATTTGTCTTACTGCATTGTTTCAGCTTGGCTTCTGGCCAAGGCCATTGGCTTGGCAGGTTGGAGGTAGTACTTTAAATGTTGTCTGACTCAGCAGTATATAATGTATGGTACATACAGAAATATGTCTCTCTTGATAATTCTATTTTGATATAAAAACCAGACTTGTTATTTGGAGTGCTCCAGGTTTCAATAGTCTGTGTTGTGATTTGTCAGCTTAATGTAATACTGTACTTGGGTTTTGAGTCCTGGAAATGCACGACAAAAAAACCTTAATTGTTTTGGCAGGAAGGGATGAATCGGGAATGTCCTGCAACGTGTGCTGTAAGGCACTGTGGAAAGGTAGCTAGGTAAATGATAGGCCATGTAAGGTGTAATCCACTTTTAGCTGATCCACTCAGCTAGCGGAGAGCTGAGTAGATTTTTGCAAGTCCAACCCAAATTGTTAATTTCTGCTAATTTATTTCTCCCTACAATGATCTCTATTTTAAACCTAGTTCTAGCTTATAAAACACAAGTTGATTTTTGTTGCCTATTACATATTTTTTTTTTTTTATCCATCTTAAATGATGGTTGAACCCCATTGTACTTTCCTGGCAGTGAAAGCAAAACTATAGTTGAACCAGCTTTACTCAAGGAATCTTCTCTGAATGCGAAATACATGTGTCACACAACTTCTAAATAATATATTTCCTGTGTTAAGGATGACTTTTGCATCTCCAAGAAAACTTGCTGTCACTGTGTAAGTGTCCCTTCTTACTTTGACTATTACTGCTCATTCTGGAAACGAACAAGCAGTAACTGTTTTATGTGTATATGTAACTGCAAACTGGAATTATTTCTAAATTTTAAAAGGTTAAGAGAGTTCTCCTCTCTTCCTAGGTCCCCTTTTAGAGCCACCACCTAGCAGGTGGGCCTCTGGGGGCTTCCTCCATTTTTTCGATTCTTTTTAAATGCTGCCTAACTTCAAGTAGTGAAAAACCCACTGGCTGCGTTTGTTACACTTGGAGAAATTCAGTATGTTGTTTCTCTTATTTCCACACTAGATGCAGTATCTCTGTCCCTACTGTTCACCAGTGCATGTGCTGATCCCAGCTGAGTTTCCAAGGCAGATACTGTTGTTCTAGCGACCAAAACTCTGCAGTTAGTCCTGAGGGTGATGCCAAAGGCGATGCTCCTACCAGCGCGTCTTTGGGCTCAAGTTAGGTCACCTTTGCAGCTTCTCACTGCCTCACCCGTGAGATCTATTTCAGTGGAACAGATGCTGGACTGACTGCTTTGACTCCCTAATACGTTAGTTGCAAAACTTTTAGCCAATCAAGAAAGCAAAGTTCTAAGTCATTATCCTCTTATTGTAAGCTGGTGATAAAAAGAAGCCAATAGATTTATTTTTTAAATTTGTTTAGTAGTCTGTGGCTTCTGGGTCTCTTTGGGAGTGCAAATGAGGGATCCAGTGTTGCCACTTTAGTGCAAAATGTGATTTGGAGCCTTTTTCTTTGGACATTTTGTTAAAGTTCTTTACTGCTGGCCTGGGAAACGTCCGTTCTCCCACCAGTGGATGTTGTGATCAGTGTCTTTTCCACAAGCCTTACAAGAGAGCAAGTACTCAGCACTCAGAAATGTGCCTGGGAGAAAATGAACATATGTTTCTTGGTAGTAACTTTTCTCCTCACAAAACCCTTGCTTGTGGAATATTGCAAGACGCAATTAAATCTCCATTCATTTTCTGGCATAGATGAAGACTGTCTGAGCTGATAGCCTACCGCTGCTGTGCTGGTATACATAACGTGTGCATTCAGCAAACGGGACCAGTGCCATTGTTCTTGAGATAAACAACATACCAATAAAATCCTATTTTCAATCCATGTTATAAGCAATGGCAAAATCCTTGTAGAGCTGTAGTTAAAATTATGTTGGTTTTGTGTTACTAAAATAACTGAAAGCTTGTAGCCTCTGGCATACAGAAATAAACTCTAAATCACATTCATAAAATGATCAACTTCTAACTGTTCTTAGAAACACAGAAACAAGTGTGTGCGCGCAATGAGGTAGTTTCTGGGAAAAAAAATATTTAACTATACAGTAAGTACACTGTGCCACAGACCCAGGGAGCTTGTTGCGTTAAGCTCTCTTTGGTTTTATAGTCTTTGTCTCCCAGAGCCTGGCAGTAGACACAAATTTTAATCTTATTTACTGCAGTATTAATGTATTGCATTGTTGCATGTACAGATTATTTGTGTTCTCATCACAGCGGTTTTCTGACTGATTCGCTATAGTGTGATACCCATTTATAATACAGCCATTGCTTAAATACCCAAAACACTTGTAGAGCAGGAGTTAATCCTGTTCTCAGTGTTGGGTTCTGGAAATACTAGGCAGATACTGTCAGTGGATAGCCTCATCCCCACGGGACAGGAGTGAACCAACACAGCTGGAACAGATGACACACAAAAAAAAGAGATTATTTCAGCTCATTGTCTTGGCACTGACTTTACATCAGCTAGTTTCAAATATCTGTAGGAAAAAAATTAAATGAAAAAGTTACAGTTTACTTTGTCCATATGTGAGGGTATGTGAGGGTGAGAGGAATTGTGACTACGGCTTTGCGGGTGACCTGCACGGACAGTACTCCAGCCGTGTGTTGGAGCACTTAAGTATCGCAGGCTTAATTAAAAGGAAACCGAAAAACTATGGATGTGCAACTCTGGCTGCCTTCCCGCAGGAGTGCAGGAAGGTGCAGGCTCTCCCCTGTGCACAGCAAGTCCAGCACCTTGAATTATGGTAGTTACTGGAGGGGTGAGTAATTGTGCTTCCAGAAGTAGTGTGTTGGGTTGGGGAAAATAATTTAGTGCAATTACTTTGTCTCTCCTGGAGGTTTTTCTTCTTACCTCATCTTCACTACAAAGAAGGTGTAATATTGTGCACATGCCTCCTGCGTCCTTACCTGACTCAGCTGACGCTAATCTCCGCTGTGACGTTTTCTGCCAGAATTATTTTCCTGCCTGAAACAATGTCTTCCTGCATGTGAGCTATGTATTGTATTGCTGGAAATATAACTATATGTGCTGTGGCAAAAGCACGTCGCTTCCACTTTTGTGGGCTGCACTGCTGGATTTATCCCATGGCCGGTTGGTGTGTCCTGGAGGTGTGTGTCGGCAGCAGGGTGAGGTGTGGGCGCAGCCTCAACAGCTCCCACTCAGCGAGGGGTAATGCTGGCTGGCACCCGGGGTGATGCCGGTTCTGTAATGCAGGCGATGGCAGCTTTTCCTGCTGCTCTTACAGGAGACTTAACCTTGGATTCCAGGACACGGTGTTACTTATCCAGGATATCATGTAGAGTTTTGTAATAACGGTTCCTTAAATCAATAATCACTACAATTGTGTGCATTTCTGGAGGAAATCGTGCTCTTCAGAAGCCATCTTGACATCTTCTTGCAGAGTGTATTTCTGTGCCAGCCAACTGCATTCTTAACATAGTCTGTATCAATCAAAAGAAGCATGGCCACCAGGTTGAGGGAGGTGATTCTACCCCTCTGCTCCACTCTCGTGACACCCCACCTGCAGTACTGTGTCCAGCTTTGGAGTCCTCAGCACAGGAAGGATACGGAGCTGTTGGAGCGGGGCCAGAGGAGGCCCCGGAGATGCTGGGAGGGCTGGAGCCCCTCTGCCGTGAGGACAGGCTGAGAGAGTTGGGGGGGTTCAGCGTGGAGAAGAGAAGGCTCCAGGGAGACCTTCGAGCCCCTTCCAGTCCCTCAAGGGGCTCCAGGAAAGCTGGGGAGGGACTCTGAAGCAGGAAGGGGAGTAATGGGACGAGGGGGAACGGTTTTAAACTGAAAGAGGGGAGATTTAGATGAGATCTCAGGAAGAAATTGTTTGCTGTGAGGGTGGTGAGCCCCTGGCCCAGGTTGCCCAGAGAAGCTGTGGCTGCCCCATCCCTGGAGGGGTTCAAGGCCAGGTTGGACGGGGCTTGGAGCAACCTGGTGTGGTGGGAGGTGTCCCTTCCCAGGGCAGGGGGTGGCACTGGATGATCTTTAAGGTCCTTTCCAACTAAACCATTCTATGATTCTATGACTATTAGTTATAATTAAAGCTCCATATTCCATATGTACCTATGGAGCTCTCAGTCCATGTTAAGTCTTCCTAGAAAACTATAATTCTGATGCCATTTGAAAATTAATATGCAATAAGCTGCTGCTACTTTGTTGTGGAAATGCAATATTATACACAACGTCCACTTTTTGATCAAAGATCTCAACTATCCTGAGGTTGTGAAGGCAAAACTGCAGTTAGACGAGGATTTCCAAAATAGTGACAGTAATGTCTTTCTTGAATTCAGTTGACTGCTACTGTAATTTAGTTAAGAAACTGAGTTCCATATTAGATTTTTACAGTAATACATTCTTCACGCTATTTGTAATAGGTTTGTACAGTTACTGTGTGTCAGAAAACAGTTGGAGATCATGATCCTATTTATGCATCATGGTCACACGAGATTTAATATGAAACTTCTGAGCAGCAGGGCACAACTTACTCCTCTGTTGCTTTATTCAGAAATTTCATGTTTCTGGTTGCTTTCATTTGTATAACAATAAGTTTTAAGTAAGTAAATACTGCTCAGGGTGCTAGTTTTCTTTCAAAAAAGAAATCAGGTCAGAAATGAGTAGTTTGCTTCAAAATACTACCTATGAAAATTGGGAAACTCACTGTACTGACAGGTAAAAGCAAATAATTTAATATCGGTGAACTATGTAGTTTACTAAAATAAGCAAATAATGGAAATGATTTCGTAGCTTTGTGACTTGATTTACATACACCCCCCACTCCGCCCCCCCGCCCCGTTGATTTGAGATCTTACACTTTGGTTATCAGCCTTTCAAGAAGACTGGGAGAAGTCCTGCAGTTGTCCTTATCCAACAGATCTGTTCTGGTGGGCTTCTGGCTGAATCAGGGACTTCGATATTGCGTGTGGGCTGCGGTGTGTTCAGGTTTTTTATGTCTGAGTTCCTGCCTGTGACTATTGGAATACCTGCTTCTCCTGGCAGCCGTCCCTGCAAAGAGGGGTTTGAAGGTGGGCAACCTCTTTGTTTGCAGGTAGGCAGTAGCTTGGCTGCATCCCTCTGGGATGAGAGGGGTGTAAACACGGGATGCCTGTGGTTGGAAGTTTTGTGAAATTTTTAGAAAATGAGTTTTGGGTCTTAGATGAGAATCCTCTGGCCGTTAACACGGCTCCTTTCCAACTGTGTGAATTGCGTGTGACGGGAGAGGGCTTCGTTCACTCTGTTCCTTCCCAGCTGGTGGTTCAGAAGGGACACTGCTCCCGGCGGTATGTGGGTGTCTGGCCTTGCTTTTGGCTTCAGCGCATCTGTGGGGTCTCTAAACCACGTGTGGTATGTCTCTAAACAATGCCTTCCAATGCCACCTGAAGCTGCTTCTGAGGGCACAAGTGTGAAGTTCTGGGGGTCTTTGTGACTTCTGTTGCCAGGCTGCAAAAGGGCTGCTCTGCTGCATGCCTGTCCCTCCTGAGCCGAGAGCTGGGGTCTGTGACAGAAGAGAGCAGCTGATGCAGTTTATTTCTGTTGTCATCACTTGGAGAACCTGCTTGTCTGGGGTGTGTGTGATCGTACATCATAATGGAGTAACAGGGTCTGGTACAGCTTTGGTATGGCTCCGAGTGGCAGGGCAGCGCTGCTGGGACACGTCAGCCCCTGCAAATGGCAATTGCTTCATGGTGGAGCGTCGCTGTGAAAGCAGGAGTCAGGCCATGCTAAACTGGTGTGCACTGGGCTCCTGCAGTCTGTACAGAGCCTGCTGCTGTGCCGCTCTCCTGAGCGGGTTTTAACTGCTTTTAATTTATTCACTGACGCTTTGAAGAGATGGGGACGCATGGTGTGGCTTTGAAGGAGGTTGACTGTCAAATCGATGCGTTGTCAGGAAGGGACTGTGTGATCTCTCCTATCACTTAAAAATGAGGTGTGTACAAATACAGTTACAATGGGCTATCATAAATGTAGGTTTTCTCTAACTTTGCATTTGATCAGATGATGGAAACTGGTGACAATATATTTTAAATCAACACGTCTACTCCATGGGCACATTATGTATCGCTGTGTAGCCATGTATTTTTTTTTCATCTTGCTTATTTTTGTTTCTTTCTAAGACTCCTCTGTTACCTTTCTGAAGCAATAGCTTACTGAAGGCATCAGCTAAAGGTTTTTAATAAATCGGTACTGAAAATGTGCACGTCGTATGCACACATGTGGATTTGTTATGCACGAATGCAGCCCATGTATGTTAACTTAAAAAAACCTACTTACTTGCAGACTTTATAGTTTCATGTCCTGGTTTCAGTTTGCATATTACCTAGCTATTCTTTTCTCTCTCTTTTTTTTTTTTGTGGGTTACTTTTGCTGAAAGGTCCTTTGATGGTTTGTTTTGCCTATTGAATTTCCATTTATCTTGTGTTATGTATGAAATGCTCCAAAATTAATTGTCCCAGTATGAGGGTGATGTACTTCTAGATATAATTAGACTTTTTTTTTTTTTTAAGAACTCTGCATCTTGGTTCTTAAAACAACCAAAACTTAAAACATGGAGTAGATCAGAATATAAGCCAATATAAAATACTTAAGAAAAACAGTCTTATCGGAGAACAGGCATTTAAAAAGGCTTTAAAAATTAGAGATCCTAAACTTGGTGTGCAGAAAAGATTTTGGATGCTGGAGATAAGTGAAGGAGTATGGAGTTTCACTTCACAGTTTAATTTCAGTAAAGTAATAAATGTTTATTGAAATAATAGCAGACTGCATGTGAAAGGACCTATTCAGATTCTTTCTGAATGCCAGAATGCCTTATAAATTGGTCCTTAATCAGTGGGAAAAACTTCATTTAAAATGAAGATGGCATCGAGGGGTGAGCTGGACAAACTCAGTTGGTGCAGGCTGCGGGGGATGCAGGCGCGGGAGCCCTCAGTGTCTGGCAGGGCGCCCATGGCAGTGGTGGGTGAAAACCAGGAATGCGAACACCTGCTTCGTAAGCGAAGAACTAGGGGAGGGCAGGGGGGAACACACTGTCTGTTTCTAAGTGCTTGCAGTGACACGAATGATGGGACTGGAAGGACCTTCCTGGATCCTCAAACCCAGCCGTTCGTTTGTTGTACCTGTGTCAGAAATGCAACTCCCAAAGCCTGCTGACGCTTTTTGTGTTGACAAGTGGTGACGCAGAACTTGCACCAACCAGTAGGCTGTTCGTGGGTGCCTTACTTCTTTGCAGGCTCCTAAAACTACCCCAGACCTTAGTGTTGCGGCCTTGTGGAGCAGCCGTGCAGAGGTTGACATATGCTTGTGAGACTGGTGTGAGTGGGTGTTAACGGCCACCGTTCCCCAGCGAGGTGGTTGCATTTAATACAGCTCAAATCAAGCTGCAAGCCCAAACCACCTGCAAATTCCCAAGTTTCTGGGGTAGACGTGCACTCCTGCTGTAACACCGGTTGAAAAATCAGCAACGGAGAGAATTATGCAATACACGGGGCTGTGGGGCTGTACCTCCTGTATTCAAAGAGAAACTAAAAGTGGGAAAAGCAGACGTATTACGCTGTTAGAACTTTCTTTTTAAAGGTTTTAGGGCCTTTTATGCTTGTCTCGCCTTTGGCGGTGTGGAGAGGCCAGCGGTGGCGGCCCTGCGGGTGGGTGACACGCAGCCCTGCCTTGGGGACAGGGGATGCCAGCCTTTGTGCAGGAAGGGGCTGGGGTGAGGGGGAGTGCTCGAAAAGCAGAACATAGAGAAGTTTCAATGGTAAGAAATTGAGTTAAAGACTGTCCTGAGTTACATCTGAAAGCTGGGGGGTTGTTTAAAACAGCCTAAAGAAATAAGGGTTTTTTGCCATAACTGCCATGAGAAATAGATTCACCTCTGTGTAACAGTTGCCTCATGAATGCAAGAAACTGCTGTGTTATCAAATTTTAACTTTTAAAATGTTTTAAGATCTTGATGAGGAAACTCCAAAGAGATGCTAGTGAATTATTTTTAGTATGCTGTTTTCGTTTATTTCTTTCAGTGATCATCTCTGGTAGATTCCAGGGGAAATTCCAGGAGAGGCTGAAGGGTTACACCACTTTTTCTCAATTCTTTAATTTCAGTAAAAGAAATTACTGTCTTTTCATTTGGCTCAGTAGAATTAGGTTTTATGAATATGCTAAATTATTGTAATGAAGAGATACTTGCTATGAAGAGTGGTTTAAAATGGAATGAAACATAAGGAAACAAAAAGTGAAAGTTCGTAAGTTGTATTTACTTGAAAATAAATTAAGCAAGTTTGTTTTCGCTACCTTGCTCAGGTTTCCAAACATAGATTAAAATTGAATTTGTAAAGAATGATAGTATGTCTCTCTTTGTCCTTAATTTCATAAATGATGTAATCCCTTTTGGAGTAGAGGGGAGCTTTGTAATGCTTTTTGTGTTACTGGCTTTGATCAAAGGGTACTGATAAGCTTAAGGTTTAAAATGAACATTGCATGCGCTCTCTCTGTTATTTGAAGTAGCACAAAGTATGGAAGAGCTCCTGTATCCCAAATACAGTCTCCCTTGGCGCTGCCTATAGACAAAAGAGCTACTGCTTTAATCTGTGTGTTGGAAAAAGCATTTTCTCTAACCTGTTCCACTTCGTCACAGCCCAGCACAGGCCTCCTAAAGGTCACTTGGCCACATTGATTTCAGAGGGAAGTTTATCTTTCTAAAAATCTGAGTCCTGCTCTGTTGTGAAGTCCCCTGGTTTCGTTTTCGTATCGCTTTATGAAGTCTGCCTTTCCTGAACACATATTTCTCCTAAGCCCCACACATCTGCCATTTTCTAAACTGACAAAGCAGCTATTCTGACACCTTCATTTATAACAAAACCAATCTAACAAGTTTTGTAATGAATTAGCTTTCCGTAGTTAGAGGAGACAAGTCTGTTCAAATTAAGTGCCAGGTTATTTGCAAGTTACGTGCATGATTTGGTAAAGGTGAAATTTAGTGCTAAAACTCCTCATACAAAATGTAAATGTTGTGAAACTCAAAATGCCCAGAGTCTTTTATTTTGAGTAGCAGAGCATTCTTTTTATTTACTTATTTAAGCGAGCAGTTAATATTAGGATGCCTGCAAAATTACATTCTTAGTCACACTAGATATTTGACAGCTACTTTCCAACCAGAGCAACTGGTTTGACAAATGAGCTTGGACCTATTTTATCACTTTAAAAGAATCTGTAGAGAAGAATCTTTAATGTGTTAAAGCTTGGAACACGTGATTAGTTTACTAAATAACAATCAGGAGGTTGCAGTATTGCTAATGTTCCCCGTGTTTTTGTGAGAGAGGTGGTTCCAGCCCCAGCCGTGGTGCAGGCGCACACATGCCACCGGGGAGGGAGGAAGTGACTGGTGTTTCTATTCCTGGCTGACCCCAGCCTAGAAACCAAGGAAGAGCTTTAAAGGAAATGCAGCTTTTAGCTCTTTGAATCTTTCCAAGCATTTATAAGTGCTACCAGCTCTGTCTTCCTGTGTGCAGTGTTTCGAGACTGCCATCCTGATTTAAAAATGAAACAGAACACCTACCTAATGAGGGAAGCCCTAAAGCTTTGTGGAAATAGACAGCAAAACTGCAATTGCAAATTTTATCAAAAGCATCCAAAACATTCTATTTCAACAACCAGAGGTGTTTATTTCCCAAACTTTTAATCCTGGTGTCTTGAGGGGGATGTATGTTCTTTTGGCCCATTCTTCGTTTAAGAACAAACTTGAGGTTCGGGGAGTTTTGGGATCAGGGAGTCTCTTTCTAGGTTCTGTATTAAAAAAGGGGAAATAAGTTCAGCAAAGTTTTTTGCTGACTCGTGCTTTTCCTACTCGAAGCAATTTGTAATGGTTCTGCTTTTGTGAAGATGGCATAACTCCTTGTCAGTGCATTGGAAGATGAAATAATGACTTTGAAAACATGTTCTGAGCGTCATGGTGTGTGTCCCCACTACTAGAAGGTACTATTAGAGGATAATGTTTGTCTGCGGGATGGGATGAGACCCTCAGAGTTGATTTGGTTGTGTAATCAAAAGATCTGTAGAGTTTTAAAAACCCTCAAAATGCCAAAGGTGGCTGGGTGCCACGTAAGACTACTCATGACTTTGGAGTATCTCTTCTAAACACACGTAACTCGCTAAATGATGTCCCAAGGTGAGGTGCTAATTGTAAGGTTGATTTTTTCAGGTTGTGTTTAAAATCTCAGTAGTGGTTTAGCAATGCTGGTTCACCATCATATTGTAATAAACTCTATAACTAGACACTAAACTGCATCAGGATATTTATGGGGTTAGGAATTTAGCAACCTTCCACAGACAAGTTGATTGCCTTGTACTTCTGGCAAGTTTCTGTTTGTGGTACAGACAGATCTCTCTTACCCCAGTATTTTGGCACCAGCTGCCTCGAGCTCTCCTCGCTGGAGCTGGCGTGGTCTCGCTTGGTGCAGCTTGTTTGAGAGGTACAGAAATCCCCATGCAGCACGTTGGAGCTTCTGGGTTTGATTTCAGGTGGTGCTGTGAGCTGGCTAAAGAGGGCCCTGGTGGGACAGCTGCTTTGCCATAGCCAGCATGAGACTGCCACGTTGGCACCGTTGGTGGAGAGACCAAGCCACATCCAGACAGCAGACAACTGTAGAAGAGGGAATTGCATGTAAATGGGCAGTTGGCTTAAAAATCTAAACTTGCCAAAAGCCAAAATCTAAAGAAACAACACTGAGAAACCCCTCAACAGCTTGGAGACTGGCTAACAAGACTGACTACCAGAAATGTACTGCTTTGTGGTACACTGATAGCTCTAAGTAAAGCAATTTAATTTAAAAAAAAAAAAATAAAGTAAAAATCACCATTTTAACATAGCTTGCCCAAATGTGATGAACAAAAATCCCATAAAAGACATAAGGTCAACTGTAAATAGGAAACAGAGAGATTAAAACAAGGAGTTTGCGAAGTGCCCTGTGAAAGGTGCCCAGCCTGGGTGGCAGCTCTGCAGCCCCTGGGCAGGGGCTGGGGGGGGGAGCGTGGTGGAGGGTCATGGGTCTGGGCCAGTCAGTGCGGTGTCAGTGAGCCACTGGGCCTGGGTGGCATTGGTCCAGGAGTCCCAAATGATCTGCCAGCCAGCAGAGATGGCCTCTCTGACAAACCTGCCGGGGTGCCTCCTGTTAAAAATGTGGCTCCCTGGGACCTGGAGTGTTGTGGGCTGGTGAGTCCGACTCCTGCCCTTGGCAAGGCAGCGTGCTGTAAAGCTGTAAAGGTCACAGAGCATGTGGGTCTCTTGGGAAAGAGCTGTCCTTGCTCATGGAAGGAAACCACCGCCTCATCTGATGTCTTGGGTTTCCGTGAGGTTGTTGGTGAGCCTGTGGACAGGGGAAATCCAAGTGACCTGAATATATTTCAATTATTATTTTTTTTCTTTCAAGTCTTTGACATGCTTCCTTGCCAGAGGCCATTTGAAAAGAAAGAAACAACAAAGAACCCCAAGTTGTCATGGAACTGGAAGAGCGGTTCTTTTATGGGCTGGAGAGCTTGGTTTGAGACTGGGCAACCGAGGGGGGGGGACTCAGAGGTTGCGTTTCAGGAGGAGTCATCACCCGCCTGGTTCCCTGCTCGCTGCCGAGAGCAGATGCGGGCAGGGAGTGTATGGGATGGCTGTGACTGAGCTGACAAGGGAGCTCTTTGGGGTGGTTGGGTGCAGGGCTGGGAAGCTCTCTGTAATGAGGGAGCTCTCGGGGGAGCCGACAGGGGGGTCCCTATATAGAAAATGTAAGGTTCTGTGTCTAGGGAATATTATCCCTGTGCAGTGCGGAGCTCGGGGCTGGCAGCTGGGACACAGGAAGGTGTTCCGCGTTGGCACGGATGGTTTTGTGAAGTCCTTAGCTCGATGCGCAACAGCAGTCCCAGAGGTAAAGGAAGGTTTGTATTGCCAAGAAGGATAAAGCGAGTGGCTGCTGGCTCTATGAGCCTTGGCGCTGGCGTCCCCAGTGCTGCCCTCCTCCCTTCGTACCACCTCGTCTTGAGGGGGGGATAAGTTTTTAATTTACTGCCAGACACTTTTGTCAGATGTTTTTGTCTCCAGTGCTTAAGAAATCGTCCCCAAATGTCAACAGGATAAACAGGCAAAATGGAGGGGGAAAGTCTCAGCAAAGAGAATGCATCGATGATAGTGTTAAAGATTAGTGAAATCTGTGGTGGTTGTAACGATGTCTTCCTGCACAAGTTTTGTTTTCTCACTGTTAATATTGGTATGTTCACATACTTCCCCCACCCCATGTGTTAAATTCCATACTTCATTTTGCCTTCAAAATTGCAAATAAATCAGGGAAGGACAGGGAGGAGAGTGGAAAGGTGAAATGGAGACAGAGGGTCAGAGAAAGGGCAGAAGGAGGTAGGTTGGTAAGTGGGGGGAGATGGAGCCAAAACATGAGTTGTAGGTGATTTGTGCTCGGGCAGGTGAGTCCTCAGAGGGGTGCAGGGAATCCTCAGTGTAGAAGACCAACCTTAAGTTTTTAAAAATGATGGTGATTGTTAATTCAGAAGGCTAGGGCTATATTGAGCATTCAGACAATGTCATTTTTGTGTATTCAACTTCCTCTGTCTCTTATTTATGCATGAATGCAAATAACAAGTAACCAAACGGCCATCCGCTGTGCGAGTCCCTCAGGTCTGTCCCTGCCCCGCATCTCCACTCAGTGCTGATGGATCACCACTGCTGGGGCTGCCGCGCCGCCAGCGCAGCACAGGGACAGTGTCCTCTGCGTTCTCCTCCTCTAGAGAGCTTGAACCAAAGCTTTTCTACTCCTTGTACTTCTGGGTTTAATGTCAGTTCTTCTGAGCTGGAGCACGTTGAGGCATCCAGCTTGACCATGTCCCCTTGTGTTGACACCTTCTTTGTTATCTGCTGTCTGGTTTTTTTGTTATTATTTTAGCTTTCTGCAAGCAAATCAGTCTTGATTGTGCTATTGCATTTGATAAGCCATTGCTAGGTTTGCAGTTGACATGATAGGTGTGTTGGAATTCACTTGATAAAGCACTTTGGCCAATGAAAACTAATTTTCTTCCTATCCCAGTGATACTTGTTTCCCTTATATCACCGGCTGGCAATTACTGAAACTATACGCAAGTATATTTTAACATTTTTAGAAAGATACTTATATTTAATTACATTAGAAGATACATATAGAAGGGTGATATTTGATACGTAATATTATTTAAAGTAACATGCTGGTTTTGTCTCAATGTAGACATGCAAATGTCAGACAGACATTTTGAGTCATGAGTTTGAATGCCGTTGGTCAGTCCCAGGGTGTGGGGCAAGATTATAGTGTCTTGTTATGAAAGATGGTTTAGAATTAAGTCTTTTTTGTAAATGGACTATGATTTTTGTAACTGTCCATCCAAAGCAAGAGGAGATGCAGGTTGAGATCACCTGTCAACCCCTCATCTCCTCAGCACCACGAGGTGGTCCCCAGCTGTAGCTGTGGGGCAGGGCCGGTGCGTGCTGGGTGACACCCAGCGCAGATGCGAGTGCAGCCCAGCAGCACCTGCTGCTCTCTGAATCAGTAACAGAATAAAGATCAAATGTCTTCTCACTATCTCTTTACATCTGTGGTGGCTTTTAGGCTTATTAACAGAATATCTATGCGTTAGTAGTATTACTGACTTGCAGCAGCAGGCGCTACCCCAGTGCCTGCGGGGTCAGCGAGCGGCGCAGACCCCAGAGCTGTGCCTGCTCTATTGCAGAAGGAGGAGAAGGAGCCGCGGCGGAAAGCCCGAAGCTGCTGCCCCGGTTTGGGAGGGAGAGGGGCCTTTCTCGCGGCTCCCATCGGCAGGACAGTGTGGAGCCAGCAGTGGGCAACAGCTCTGCGGTTCCCAGAGCTGCTCTTCATGGAACTGCCCTGAAAACATTACACCTACAGTCAGCTCCACCTGCCTTTCTGCATCTGGAATATTTATAAGCACCCGTCAGCACGTCTTTTTCTGTTGAATCACAAGGTTAAACTTAAATAGCTGAGAGCCCTTAGAAGGAATTAAACGTCCATGACACGCATATCTTTCTCAGTTTGGTAAGTGTTTTGTATTTGTACTTGCTCGAGGAGCATAGAGCCCTGAAAACTAGAGTTGTAAATGGGGGACATGTACATAGCAGCATTGCTCCTCTTTAATAATACAGTTTCTGCTTGTACCTAAATGGTTTTGCCTTCTTTGATACATAAAGATTTTAATTTTACATTCATTTTTTTTAATTATCTTTTTAAAAAAAAAAAAAAAGCTGTACCTATTGAGAAGTTACTGTAGCAGCCATTAGTGGTGAATATTTTTGTCATTGTCTGTTTTATTCTTCCTTCCTCTCTCAACAGAAAACTTAGTTCTTTTTTGGATTCGTGGATCCACGCTCTCCAGTTATCAGTGGTCAGACAACAAGTAAACAACTTACTGTAAATGGGCCAGATGCCAGCTGGCCTCCAGCTCTCCTGCAGCTTGGGACTTGCACTCAGGCTCAGAGGAATGCCGTTTCACTTGGTCATTTCCTTTCCTCTGAAATACAAAAAATAAAACTTTTTTTCCTCCAATTAAATAACTTTCCTGGCCTAAATATTAAAATTAGGGAAAGATAGTAGAGCTACTCAGCTATTGGGTCTTATACATTTTGGAAGGAAGCTTTTGACCTTTGCTTAAAGCCTTCAGGAAATGCTTCTTGCAAATGGTGGGTTGAGAATGGGCTAGTCTTGAAATGCATCTCTTTTTTCTTTTTTGAGTTGTGGAGCAGTTTTACACTAATTTTCTTTCCCTAGTTGAGACATTCGTTGTTTGTGGAAGGTCTTGCCCCAGAGGGAGGTATTCGAGCACACGCAGGCTCTGGGATGGCCCCTGTGTTGGAAGATGCTGAGGATGTGGCTGAGCGGGCACTCAGCCGGCTGTGCACTGCTCCTCGGGGCCTCGATGCCTTGCTTTCCATGTACCTGAAACAGAGCTTACTCAGCTTGGGAAATCACCTTTCACAACAGTATTTTCTGTGTACTTTGAACTACAAGGCCAGGGGAGACAACTCAAAACATTAAATGAAGCACTCTGGGTACCAAGAGATGTCTGGCCAGAACAACCTGGCGTTTTTGCACTTGCGTGGCTAGATTTCTTCCAATATTTGAATGATCTAATTTATGTAATGTTAAGTTAAATATGTCTAGGCTGTAAGCTGGAGAATAATTAGACTGAACGAATGCCTGTAATTGATCTTTTTGCCCGTGTAATTAAATTATGCTAAAGATCTGCCAGGAAACTTGCTTCCTTTCCCGCATCCCTTTCCTTCCCCCCTCAAAATATGCTCACATATTGCAAAACAAAATACTTCTACTGGGAAAGATTCAGCACGTGGATTGAGGCTCATGGTTGGGGCTCCTTTCTTTGAACAGAGAAGAATTTTTTCAAAGACACCAACACAAAGTGTAGATTATTCATTCATTCCAGCTCATGGCTTCTTCAGTCTGGTTTGAACATATGGGCAGGGTCTTTCGATGGCATCCTTTCACCCAATGTCACAAGGAATTACGACTGTTTGGATGTTAAAGTAAATCTGCTTTTGCAGGGAACTTTACAGTAATTGTTTCTTAAATGGCAGTTTTTAATATAATCTCTCTTCTTGGCCTTTAGTTTGAGGTCAAAAAGAAATCGGAGGATGCCTTGGCAATACAATTGAAACAGCAATACAGGTATTCTTGTGGTTAATTTGCTTACTTATTCTATGGAACCTGATTTCCAACTTAATTTTATCTCCTCCTGTGATCTGCACAGGGGAATATCTGTTTAAAATAAGATTATCTTCATCCAAGTAATGCTGTTTTGTAATAGCAGTTGCGCTTCTGGCAACTCCGGGGCTGGTTTTGCCTTTCTGGGCGTGACAAAGGTGGCCAGTCTCCTTCGCAGTGATGGGGTCGAGGGGGTGGAATTTGGGATATTAACACACGGGTGCGTTTTCCGAGTTTCTCGCAAGGCTTTCAAAAGTCTAAGGAAGACACCCAACATTCTGTATCTAGGAAAATCAAAATAGCAGAGATTTTTAGAAGAACAAAGATTGATTATAGGAGCCCCCTCTTTTCCAGATACCTCAAATAAATGTGAGGTAAAATGCTTGTTCTATACAAGAAGGATATAAGGAAGCTCTCCTTTAAATTTGCACGTGAAAACTTTCTTTTCATATTCTAATTCAGGACTGAATTTAAAGGCTGCTTTTGAAAGCCATAATACTTAGTCAAAACTGCTTTTGAGTATTTTGAATGGTTTTCTTCGGTATTAGTTTTCCATTTTAGCACTTCAGCACTTTAAAGCATTATCCAGTCCATTTCCCATCTCCACGATCAAGTTAAGATCACTTAGTGGTTTCTCTGGTCTGTTCAATGCCCTGCTTTGTATAAATGACAGTCCCTGTAATAGTTAGAAAACTATGGTTTTGCTTGGTGGCTTTATTAAAAAAAATGTTGAAAAGAAAGTCAGCCTGCAAGGAAGAAATTCGGTTATTTCTGACTTTACAATGCTCTCAAATGACTCTCGTCTTGGGTAAGAAAGCTTCTGGTGCTGCAGTAGGAGAGCAGTAAAGATGAGTTTTTTTCCATGTCCGTAGAGGTTTCAAGGGAAGAAAGCTGAAGATGAGCACACACATTACTGGATGCAGTTAAGGCTGTAATTAGTCCTCTGCCAGGCTCTGCAACGTGTAATCTCTCTAGGGCTTCAGGCGTCTGAACGTATTATATTCCCATAATACACAGAGTTTGGAAAATACCTGCACGTATGTCTAGGGTGTGTGCACGTGTACGCAGCCACATGTACATGCCCTCCAGTCTGGTTGTTAACCACTTGCGGTCCGTTAACAACGTGCTCTGTCGGTCTGGAGCTGGAATTACTCACTCAGTGGTAACAGTGAGCCATGGACTGTGTTTCCTCCTTCATCAAAGTCCTTAAAAGATTTCAAGTTTTTCTTTTAAAGCTTAAAAACACCACCAGCACCATGGTTTGAGGCTTGACTTAATCAGGAGATTCTGGAAATACCCAAGTGAACGAGCTGCTTTGGCTGTTTAACCCTTAGGTGCATACGCTTTTCAGCTCGGTGCAGATTTGCTGAGAAACAGGAGATACTCACAATTGTAAGCCCTTAAGTGGAGCTAAAGGAAAACTGCCAGATGCCGCAAGGCTTTTGATTAAAATTGCAAGAATAAGCAATACAGGGAAGCACTTATCATTCTCTCCTTGAAAAGGCTGGGCTGCTTATCTCCAGTTCTTGGCCTCGCTCAAGCTATCCACAACTAAGACAAAAAACTACGGACCTTTGGCTCTGTTTGGGTTTTTTTTGTTTTTTTTTTTTTTATGGATTGTTGCAGTGGAAAAATGGTTTAAGTTGTGACTGTTCCAAGCTTTTTGAAACACCACAGCTTCCAAAATACAGAGAAGTAGCATAAATAATGGAAGTTGGTGGTTTTGTTATTTTAGTGTTATCAGTTAGAGACAATTATTATATTTCTGTCACGGTGCTTGCTTTGTTTTTCTTCCGGACCAAGGGAGTCCTCAGCATCCATAGCTTTAGGAGCCACTGAGAAATGACAATGTGGCAACACCTATGTCTTGAACAATAGAATTGGGGTTAACAGGAAAGTCTGTATTACAGAACAGGGGTTAACAGGAAAATCTATACTACAGGTAGGAAAAAACTATATATAATGATTGTGTATTCAGCATCAGAAATAAGAAAACATGGAACTTAAGAAAATAGTTCATATCAATTTGAGTATAATTTATATTCAGGCCTTGGTTAATCTTATCTAAATTTAGGTGTGCTGAAGTCTCAAATTTAAGACCGTTAACTATCCAAACTTCAGTTTTCTACATTAGGCAGTGGGGGGGAGAAACAAGCTTGAATTATTCTTCGCTGTTTAGTGTTTCTCTGTATTGATTAGGTCATTCATTGTAGTGGTGCCTCTACAATTAGTACCACTTTTAGTTAGGTGAAATTAATTTGGTCCTTGAGTCTGAGCCTAAATTTTAATTTTTTTGAATTTTCTTCTTAGGCTGGGTTAGTTCTTAGCTGTATTTTAAAAATCAGTCAATTGAGACACTGAAACGTGTCCGTTTTGCATGATTCAGATAGGACTTTAATTTTTAACATCTGGTTTGTCTCTCTCTGCTAGATCCTGTTATTACGTTGCCATGAGGCTGTTAGATTGGGGATTCTTCCCTAGGCAAGGCGAAAGCTAAAGCCAGTGTGTGTGCCGGGGGTTGAGCCGTACAAGCGAAGGCTCCTTGTCTCACGGGCAGGGGCAGCAGAGCCAGGATTCGGAGCCGGCACCTCATTGTGTAACGCCAGCGGCACTGCATGTACCCTCGTAAACTTGTGCAAGGCGAATCCCTTTTTAAACACGGGCTTAACCACAGGCTCTCAGAAGAGCTTACCGAAACAAAGAGTTAAGTGTGCAATCGATGTTCAGTTTGTTCCTATTAGCAAACTTTCTTGTTTGTCAATTTGACCTTTGTTTAATGTTTCTCAGATGAAACATGTAAGTGATACAGCAGAAACACTGGGCTTGGTCCTTACTTCAAAGACTATATATCTTAACAAATTTTAGCACAAACTGGAAATAATGCGAGTCTTTGATCATACAGTTATTTATTTCACCTTAAAAACAGTCCTGCAGTAATTCCGTGTTCTCAGGGGCTGTTGAGAATGTGGATAGGGAGCGTGCGCTGCTCCGGAGGGAGCAGGCTGGGCCCGGCTGCCCTCGGCTTTTGGAACCCTGTTCTTGTTGATGTGTTTGGAAGCATATGTGCTGCTTCGGTCTCAGCCTCCACTGAAAATAAGCAAAGACTGACAACTTTCCCCTTTTCATAAAGATGTTTTGTTACTGAATTAATGTCTTTGAAGTTCTATCAATCTGAGAGAGTCTTTACAAGGGTAAAAAAGCTTCTGTATGAGAGAGAATCTCATACAGCATTGAAGTTTGCTGAACCATTTGATCAATGTCCCCTGAAGATGCAGTAACAGTACCAGTTGTTACTGCAATACGAGAAATGCTTATTTAAAACCAGAATGTTGTGTTTTATCTCAAGAAAAGCACCATAAGATGCTTTTTATTTGAAAAATTAACACTTCCTGAATGTCAGCATCTCTCCTCTGTTAAACCTGATTTGTGTGTTTAGGTATCAGTTACGGACTTTACTTAGAAACCAAAGCCAGACTCAGACAGCTGATGCTGAGGGGCAGGAAGAGGTGCAGCTTTCAAAACAATTAGACATTTGGGCCCTGCCATTATGAAAAAAAAATAATTTTTTTTACACAATCTGTGTTTAAAAAAAAAAAAAACCACACCATAGTTTCTTGAGCTTCAGGTTTTTCCTTTTGGTTTCCTTTCCATGCTGAGCTTCAGCCTACAAATAAGGAAAGGACTTTGGTGTTTGGCGTAGGGACTGCTCTCCCTGTGCTTGCCGGAGGCTCTGCCTGCATCTCTGGCAGACCAAGGAGCAGGCATCGGTGCGGGCTGTGTGACGAGCAGGGGCTGCTGCCCGCGGCCATCGGGGCAGGACGCGGTGGTGTGTCCACAGACGACGTCTTAGAAGGTGTGCTCAACTCTCTAAAACCAGAACAGAGAATAATTTGGAGTAAAAGGCTCGTTCCTGTGTGTGTACAACTCTGTCCTTCTGTGGGGTCTGCAGCGTGGGAGTATGAACGCTGGGCTGTTTTGTGTCTGTGGTACCGCTACTGAAAAAGCTGATCGTGAAGCGGGGACTTGGGTAAATGGAAGTTTTACCACAGTAGGGTTTTCTCCGTAATGTCTGATTGACGTTGATTTTTTTTTTTCTTTGCTTTATGTAAATGTTTTTAAAAGATAGGATTGATTGATTGACTGTTACCTGACAGGTAACAGAAATGTTTGAAGGAATTGGCAGATAAACCTTCATTTTTTTTCCTCCGTATCCTGTGTCTTTGGCTTTGCCAGATTTTCCTCTCTTGCATGCTCTTTTCAGCTTTTTGTAGCACCTTCTGTGCTTTGAAACCCTTCCTAGCTGCAGCTGAAAATGCAGTATTTTTGTATTTTTATATTTGGTTTCATGAAAAATATGAGAAACTGATGAAATACGTGTTTTATCAGCAGCCTTTATAATTAGACTTTTGTAAGGAAGTAAGGACTTGGTGGCTAATACCTGGTCTTTGAAAGTTGGATTAAACACCTGTTTTCCTCCGGTGGTGCGTGGAATGATCTCTAGCCTCTTCTAAAATCATCATGCAGTCAATTCTGCCTTATACCAGATTTCAGTAGTAAACAGCTTTCCATTTTTCCATAAGGAATGCTACAACTGTCTTACCGGAACAGACTCTGTAAACTAAACAGCAGTGGCTTAAAAAATTGTTGCAGATGTGAATGCAATATATACTGCATTAACTATGGTCATTGTTCAAGATTTACTTAATCACAATCAGTTAAAAGTTTCTATTTGAGTTACCATGACCTGTTCTACTCGCAAATCTGAGTGCCCAAATTGTCAGTGTAAGATACTGCAAGATAATGATAGATAGCGATGGGTTGTAAAAGATTTGTAATGGCCATCAGGACCCTTCTAAGGGTGCATCTGCTTGTAATGAACGCTGAAATTCAGGAAAGGAAACCATGTTTTCCCACCAGGAAATTTTTTAATACTTTTGTGGAAGACTGTTGGGATTTCCCACCGTTTGAAGAAATGACTGTGCACAGGGCACTCCTGGGGACACAAGGATGCTCTTGGGGAAAAGCGGTGGTGGGGAGAGAGGTGTGCACAGACTCCAGCATTATCGGCCTCCTCACCTTCGTGGTAGTTCTGAGAGAGGTAAACAGCCTGCTAATGAAGTTTACAGCTGGGGTTTAAATTGGGAGGGGTTCCCAGTGCTGCTCAGGAAGAGAAAATATACAAAGAGGCAGAGATGAACAATGTGGTCAGGAAACCCTGTGAGGTTCAGCAAGGAAGGAATAGAGCTTCCTTCATCGGACAGGGAGGGGGAGAGGAAGAGGGCAGAGGAAGGGGGATAAAATAATCGCAGAAATCCATGAGAGAGAAAGAAGGCAAGACCTGAAAATATCGTGGGGAAAAAATAAACCAAGACAAGAAGTGCTTGTAAAGTCTGGGAGCATGAAACAAGAGGTTGTGATGAAACATCTTGATAGTCTTGAGTATGTGACGTGGATGCCAAGTGGAAATAAAAGCAGATGATAAGCTACTGCATGTGCATGTTATAGCAGAAATTGTATCTGTAATTGCTTAACAGTGTTGACAAAAGTAATTATAGCACTCTATTAGATAATTCAATAACATTGACTTTAAAACGCCTTGAAAATTACATACAGTAGTTATGCACATCTTACAGGTCCATGGTAGTACTTGTTGCTTGTCCTTCTGAAAGTATTACACAAGTTTAGGTGGCTGATTTTATGTCAGTAAACAAACTTAATACATGCTTTTCTTCCTGTTCACATGTGGGGATGAGTGGTTTTATGTATATGCTTTGCATCAGATGAGTCGGAGGCCAGTGAAAATGAAGTGAAATTGTGTTATTAAGGGCATTGGAAGTGTTGGTAAGACTTCGGAGAATACCTTTTAGACAGATTTGCTCGGTTTTAAGCTCTGACGTGTACACACACGGGTCTGGATATGAAGGATAAAATGCACCAAAAACTAAACATAAAAGATGAAAGAAAACCTTTTGGCAGGGTTCAGAGTGAGAGGTCTCAGCACTTCCCCCGGGGAATTTAGCAGCATGCCAGCACAGGGTTTCATCCTTCAGCAACTTTCTGATTTTTAAGTCACCAAGAATTTTGAATTTGCTCTTTATGTTGCCTGCAAGAATTACTGTTCTCTGTCTAATGTGGTAAAAAAGAATCTTCACCCTTTCAGGGGAAGTTACTGCTCATGACTAAATGGGGAACACAATCCATATGCATCAGGGGTAGCTCCTTACACAATTCTGAACACTAAGTTGGCACTGAACCTCAATTCTGGCCTCCAGCACTGAGAAGAACATCTTGCCATCATCCTCCTCTGTGACTGAGATCTCAAAATCATGAGAAGTATTTTTGTCTTCCAGCAAAGTACCCATATATGATGTTTTTATTGGATTTTATTTCTTTTTCGTGCTCTTGGAAGTTGTTGGGAAAGGTGATTCCCTCCTTGCTAGGTAGTTGTAGCAAAGCCCAGGCTCCCTTCTTACTGCAGTTCTCTTACTAAAGAGACAGCTCAAGCTCCTCCTGCCTGTTTCTTTGGCTGCTGATCGGTTTCTGAAAACAAGCAGACATAATTTTGAATTTCCCTCACAGGGGAGCAAAACCTGATGAAAACATACCTGCTAGCTGAAACAGGGGTAAAACGGAATGGGAAAAAATGAGGCAAGTAGACATCTTGAAAATAAGAGGAATCAGCCTTCACTAGAAATTGTTAAATACGGTGCATCTGTATAACAAGTTAATTTCTGATCACATCCATGTGAAACACAGCTATGATTTTAAAACATAAGCCAATAGTATTGATGGGCTTCTCTTACCCCAAGTAGAAGACTACCTGCAGTGCTGAAACAGTAACTTTTGGGGGTTAAATTACTTTTTTTTTTCAGGTTTAGATTGAGCATTGGCTGAAGTGAATGAATAGTATGCACATTGACTCTCTAGAGATTCAGGAACCTTTTACTGTTCCCTCTGTTACAGTACTCGTTCACTGACTTGTTCTGGAGGGGAAAAGTTTTGCGTCTCCTTCCCATCTTTCTGGTAATGGAGAAGGGGGATATCTCAGACCTTCAGTCATTTGGAAGTTAATATTGTGTGTTACAGATATTTGGTAATATAACAGAATTTTTTTTAATTGCGAAGTAGGTTTGTTTTTTTTTAGCTATCTCTGCTAAAAGTAGATGTCATTTAAGGAGAGTATTTTTCTTGCTTAAGAACCTTGTTTAAACTCTGCTCTGGCCCCTTTCTTTTTGGGTCACTGCTGTTTTTTGAGCTTCTGGACTCCTGTTCAAAGTTTAAAGAACAATAACTAGTCAAATGTAAAATAATGTCAATTGAACCAACCTATGACTCAACAGTCGACCAAGGCATCCTGGATCCGCATCAAATGGACCGAGGCCAAAACCTAAAATTGGCACATGTCCCCGTCCTGCTTCTCCATATATTTCCAGTGAAGCAGAGCCCAGAATGCAACACATTGGTTAATATTCCATAATAAACTGCTCTGCATGTAAATGTATTATTTTCATTGACAAAAAAGCGTGAAAGGCTATGCCAAGGGTAAAGACACATTGTGCAAGGCTCCATACAGACCGAGAAGGAAATGGAGTTTGTGCACTGAAGAATTTCCCATCTTGACTTTTAGTATCAGTTCCACTTTTAAACAGAGCTTCCTTCAAGGTCTGTAGAAAGAATTAAGGAAGAAACGTTCCTTTCTGCTTCTCTTGCCCTGTTTCCATCTTTCCCTCCTCCTATTCTTCTTCCTCCTCACAGTTGAGGTTTTGTTTCTGCTTTCTTATTTGTGTTTATTGATTTTTGTTTCTTGCAGTTGTTATTTTGTTTGGTAAAGCAGAAAATAGTTATGCACAAACTGTGTCAGATAAGTCTGTGCGTATGCATTCATAAAGGTCAGTGTCCGGGTTAGTGTTAGAGGGTTATACTGGCAGCAGAAGAGTCTTGATTTTTTTTCAAAATAGCAGAAATGAACTTTCTAATTACCAGTCTAAATTTATTTATAGCTTTATGACTCAATTTGACTATGCAAGTATTATCCTGCAGCCTTTAAAATATCTGTTCTGTAACTGCTGCAGTTCAGTTTAATCTTTTACTGCATTTCTTACAGTACCGTTAAGATTTTTCCATGTCCGTCAGAGTCAGCTTTCCAGATGTCTCTTGCCTTCTTTCCAAGCAGCATCATTCTGGCAGCCGCGGCTGCAGTGCTGTGATTGACACGGCGCTCGCGTTCAGAAGACAGAGCAATGCACACAGCCCGCGCCGAGGTCATGAATGGAACAAATCCTGTTCCATATTTTAAGTTCAGTTCCTCTGGTACCACATTAATAAGGGTGCTGCAATAAGGAGTGAGATACTTTTCCCATGTATGCTGACTCTATAGGATAACCTTTAATGCCGTGACTGATCTAAGCTCAGGCGTCTGTTCTAATAACGACAGAATATCTCTGTGCAAGAGCTCTGCTGTCCTGTTGAATTCAGTGTGCTAGCAAACAGAATTAGAACGTTAAAAGACCTGTCTTAGGATGATAAATTTTTGGTGGGTGCGTTGGCTCTTGGTTAGTTTGCAAGGTCAGGAAACTAAGAAACTGCTTCCAAGAAGGTGTCGGACAGGTAAAACACACCTAGGTAGCTGCAGCCATCAGAAACAGCGCTTGCTGAGTTCAGAGATGGAGTGGACGGGGAATGATTTCATGTATTGTGCTTAAAATGAGAGAAAAAAAATTAGAAGTCTAATTCTGGTTAGATTTTTGAGCTTTCTTCTACTGCGTGCATATTAGTCTTGCAGCCTTTCCAATTAGGGTCTCTCTTTGCAGAGGCACCTCCTTGCAGCTTCATTTGTGAACGCAGAGTGCGTACGTGTGCATGTAAAGCTGGATGTGTCTGCGAGATTGAGCTCTTCAAAGTCAAGTTTTTCGATGATCCATGACCTGTCTGTAAATATATGTAGATCAAATGCATATTTTGTTATCCAGCAAAGCATGAAGAATTAGGACGGCCCAGGATGATTTGATTCCATATTTTTATATAAAGTTTTTATTTAAATATAAAAATATA
>VXBH01007977.1:509993-542219 GCA_013400035.1 Rynchops niger
GGTGTCGCTCACTTTCACTTGTGTGTGCGTGTGCGTGCGTGTTCTAAAATGGGAGCGGACGCCATTTCGGAGCGGGGCCGGGGCTGCGGGGCGCTGGGAGCAGCCACAGCTCCGCGGGGATGGGGACAAATGTCCCAGGGGCTTCAGGAGAGAGGCAAGGGCCTGACACTTGACGCAGGGGTTTGCTTCCCTGCTGCTGTGTCGGGGATCCCTGCGCGTTTTTGTTCTGTTAACGTGCTGTTGGTACTGGTCTGCTCTCTCACGGTTTGTTTTTATTTAATTGGGTATAATTTATGAGAAACGGAGCAACAGCGTTTCGAATGGTAGTCCCTGCTGCCTCTGCCTAACAGGAGAGAGACACAGGCTCCCTGTGAAGCCTCTTCTGAGCAAGGCCTGCGCGTCACTGACGCTCCGCTAAACACCTGTAATTACTCCATCTGCTGCTCCTGAGGGGCGGATCGTGTCCCCCGGCCCAGGGTGTGTGTGCATGGGTGTGCTGTCCCCGTGTCGGGGCTGCAGTCCCCGCTCCAGCACCCCAGGCTGCCCTGATGCCCCCAGTGCTGCTGCCAGCAGCAGAGAGCTCCTGGGCTGGGGTCGGAGGAGGAGAAGGCGGCACATCCCGCACGGTCAGTGCCTCCAGGTACGACTGCCTTTTCTAATGCCGTACTATTTCTTCATACGCTTACGGAGAACAGAGCTGAGGTTGGCAATTCAGGTTCTTCAAGACCTCTGGACTGACCAAAACCTCAGCAGCGTCGAAGTTTGACTGGTTCTGTGCAACAATACTCAATGGAAACTTAAAAATTCCAATTTATTTTGTTCTACAATAAAAGTATATTTTTATACATAAAATCTTTCATAACAGATATATGTAAAGTCTTTTATCAGTGTGAGCTGAAGACACTTTTTTGTTCTGAAAGTCTTGGTGCTTTGGTCAATGTCCTTGTTATGATCTACCTGAGCTGTTGGAAACATAAGCCAAAACATTTAGGGTATTTGAGCTGACTTTACACAAAACAACGAATCCTACAGTCTGCTTTAGTTGTGTTAAAGGGATGGTAAAATGGATGTTGTTCTGCAGACAGAGGCTAATTACAAGACTTTGCTGCTTTAGGTATGTCTCATTTTAAGTTTTTCTGTGCATTGGAATCCCAGGGCTCCATTTTAAGTTGCCAACGCAATATATGCTGATGTGGAGAGCATGTCAGGAGCAGGCTGCTGGGACCTGCCAATCTGGTTGGAAAATAAGCTGTTTCTCTGCCGTGCGTTTCTCTATCCAGCACTGAAGGAAATTTGGCCGTTCTGGGCGAGCCGTTGCTCACGGTGGTGTGATCTTGGTTGTGTTACAGGCGTGTGCGCAAACCCAGGCCGTTAGTTCAAAATCTGGTTTCCTTGTTTATCAAGTCATGATACAGCATTTATCTGGGTGTGCGATAAAGGAAATGGTGTTAATCATCTCGGCTTTCACCGGGGCTGTAAAACAGTAATACTGGGTGCTTTTAGTTGCAGGCTTTGGTAATATTGCAATCCAAAGTAGATTATTAATTTATTATGGCATCACTGGGGACATGCTTGTAATGAAGAGCAGCGCTTTTACCAAAGCAGTTCGGTTCTGTTTTAAGTACAAAATGGGNGGACCCGCCGTGCGTGACACCCGGTGCCAGGAACAGGGTTCTGCACAGCCCCGGCCCCCCACAGACCGATGAACCCAGGGTGGAGGGCTGCCCACTTTGGTTCTTACCACCTCGTACCAATTTTCAGGCTCTTTAAACTTCATCAAGTATGTTAGAGGAAACCATCCTAACCAGTGCTTCAGGTTCTCAGCAAAATGCATTTTTGAAATGATTTTCAGTTGGCAAATATACTTTTATTTTAATATAGTGATGACAAGTACGGCGTCAATAGCCTTGTTTTAAAATTTTTTTCCTGCTTGAACCGAAAGCTACTTTACTGCCGAGGAGGGTATAAAAAGTAATTAGTGGTTTCTCTAGTCAATAAAGAAATAAGTAAGCAATTCAAAAAATGTAATCAGTTGGTGTATGCAGCTGAGTGTTTACATTGTTCTCATTGCTAGAAGATAAGAATGAGGCCCAGATGGCAATGACATTGAAAATTGTTTCTTTGCTGTTAGTGTGGTGATACTCCTTCCCCAGAGAAGTAACTGGCTTTTTGGGAACACGTCGGTTGCAGCCTGAGGTGGCTTCTGCTGGAGAAGCGGGACCGACAGTGTGCCATGTGTTGTGAGGGAATGCAACTCGCCTGTGTGAAGCATTACATTAGAACTAGGAGCCAAATTAATAGTCTTATCAAAAGACTAGTCTCAATAAATACAGTCAAATTCTGAGCCATTTCTTCCAACCCGAGCCACGCTGCATCCATTGCTGTCCTCAGAGTTGGCACTTGGACTCGAACAGCATTTTCTTACAGGTTTTTTGGAGGCCGTTGCAAGTGTCCTGTTCTTGTAATTTATAATAGCACCAGGGAATAGCTTAGCTGTCTGTATGGCTGAAAAAAACCCTTTATTATGCATTTCCCCTGAACTTTTCTTCAGGGTAGATTGTTTTTAAAAGGTGGGAATTGCCAAGGTGACAGCAGGTTCTTTGCCTGGCAGCCCCCGGGTTTCCCGAGGTGCTGCTTCTCCTGTTCTGTAGCTTGCAGCCGTTTTCCTTAAATGCAGTTAGCTTTTAAATTATTGACCGAGTTCTCTTCTCATTGCATGTGTGTAACTTGCTATAAGTGCTAATCTATTTTGCGTTTTAAAAAAGCTTACCCTTCAGCAGAAGAGTGCTGGGGCTGGGCATGATCTTGGACAAAATCGGTTGAGGCTGATTGTCCTGAGCTTTCCTTTGGTGGTAAAGAGTTGTCAGTGGTAGACTGTAAAGGACTAATAATTTTAGTTGTTGAAAGTATTCATCTCTTCATTATCTCACTAGAGATTTTTTTGCTTAATAATGTAAAGTAACAGGAAGGGGTTTTTTTAAATAATGTTAGAAAGTTAGGAAGTTCACCATACGGGAGCATGCGTATGCTGTGTTGTGTGGCGGAGGATGGATGTTGTCACGGTAAAGGCAGAAGAAAGAGAAAGAGGAAGAAGCAAATGTTGCGGTCAGTAATGAACAACTGCGCTGGAGGAAGGTTTCTTCAGAGGAGGGAATAAGGATCTGCCACATCTTGGAATCATCAAATTGTCTAAGTTGGAAGGGACCTTTAAGATCATCGAGTCCATCCTTCTGCAGGGCAGTTTCTGGCGGGTCACGGGGCTCTTTGCTGGTCGCCTGTTCCTGGGCTCCTGCTGG
This sequence comes from Rynchops niger, assembly GCA_013400035.1. Lineage (NCBI taxonomy): Eukaryota > Metazoa > Chordata > Aves > Charadriiformes > Laridae > Rynchops > Rynchops niger. The sequence goes on from VXBH01007977.1 coordinate 513,290, forward strand.
CACCGCATGGCACTGGGGGGACTGGCTTGCCTGGGCCCTGGCCACCAGCTGCCGTGGGAGGACAATGTGACCCACCGTGGATGGGGACCCGGAGAAAGGAAAACTTCACACAGCCATAAAGGTTACCACACCCGACTTTATTAAGGTTTGAACCTTGAGCCTGGTTTAAAAACCTCTGGTAAATGATTAACACAGAAATGGCTGTGGTTAAACAACTTGGTTTCTGCAGAGCCCAGTACTGTGGCTGCATCTTCTTGAAGTCTTTCCACTGTACCCCCGTATGTTTCCTTGACTGGAAACAATAAATCTATCTATACAAATGAATAAAATTGGATTATATATAAATAGTTTCAGAAAGTACATGGGAATGGAGCTTAGTACCCATAAACAAATAATACCTTGCCCTCCCAAAATGAAATTGGAAGTTTTGACAAATTTGGAACCCTTAAAATTTGAATTTTTTTTCCTCATCTCTGCTTCTTGAATTTTTCTTTTATTTAGATAAGAATCATAGTTTATTAGGGTTTTGTTGAGTTTAAAAACATTTCTGCAAATAACTGAACAGTAACTTTTTCATTATTAGATTATCTCAGAGTATTAACTTCCCTCTCTCACCTCTTCCTTAGGAAGTGGTTGTTTGTCTTTTTTGCTGTATAGAACTTTACAGGCAAAAGACTTACACTGAAGCTCAAGCCGGTTTGGTGTAGCTCTTGCAGGAGCCCTGATGCACTGTAATCCCTCCTGTTCTCCGTGTTTCAGACAAGCAAAATTGTGTTTTACACAAGCAGGGGACTGTCAGTGCCTGGCAGCTCTCCACACAGTTCGTAAATATTGGCCTTATCTGATAGAGCCAGGCTTGAAAAGATATGCCAGAAGCCCAGATTAGATTGCTGGCTACTGCTTTATTAATCAATGTAATAATTTATTTTTAGTTTTGTAAGTCATATCATCTGTTTTCTTTCTCATATTACATTTTCTGTGGCACTGGTACAGAAAATGAGCCCTGTTTAAAAATTAAAGGTGATTGAAAAGTTTCAGTGGAATATGTTTGGCGCTGCCGTAGTTTCTGTGACAGTTGATGAATGTTTGCTTAGGAATGCTTTTGCCAGAAATTTGTAAGGTAGAGAGTTTAATTTTTGTATCTAAATTAGCTGTCTTCAAAACTCTGCATAGAAAGATGTTTCGATCTTTTTCTGTGCTTAATCATTTTAATTAATTGAAGTTCTCAAGTTATTCCTTATTTAAAATCATAGGCTCCCAGGCTATATTTCGATGTTTAAACTGAGCCTTTTAGTATACGAAAAGGAGCTATGGGGCCTAAAATGTTAGAGAAAATAAGGCAACTTACTGCAGCTTTTGACTGGCCAGTGATTACTGGTTTTAATAGGAGGGGTTGTTTGTTTTTGAGGTTAAGTGTTGGGGGTTTGTTTGCGGTTTGTTTTTCTTTTTTTGCATATGACACTACAAAGTGGAGAAACAATTTCTTTTTCCAAGTGGATCTAGAAGTAATGGATCAGGGCGGGGGGGAAAGAGGAAAAACTATACAAAGAAAAAAACCAACCTCAACTAAGCAAGAGAAGAAAGTACTAGAGGTATTGTATGTAAGGAAGCAAAGCTTTGTAGTTAAAATAATTAGTCTAATTAGACAGGAACGCTGTGAGGGAGCAAAGAACCGAGTAGGGGTTCTCAAGGCTGGGGTTGCCCCCTCCTCTCTGGATTCCTGCTGGAATCCTGGTGGGAAGCAGACCTGCCCCACAGCCAGGGGCAGGCGGGGGGGCTCAGGGAACAGCTCGGGCAGTGGTGGGGGTCGGTCTGTGCTTCCCCACAGCCTGAAGGGTGCGGAGACCTCACCTCCGAGCACGGAGCGAAGCTGAGATGTGCTGCCAAGGGCAAGAGCACCCAAACCATGATGGGTGTTGAACACGGGCACCAGTTCCAGCCGCGTGGCGGGAAGGAGCTGGGTGTCGCTGGGTGCAAAGCACAGACCCGGTGTCTTGAGGTGTGGCGTGTCTTCTGTCAAAGTGCGTGCCAGATCTCGAGCTGTGTGTTAAGGCGGCAGGTTTCTGAAAGGCTGGTTTGTATGAACCAAATCCCATCACACACAGCTTTGTGATAGGAGGCAGGAGTAGATTTGAATCCTCAGCTTTCTTAACATGAGGTTTCTTGTCCTGCAAACCCACAGTCATTAGCCTCGATTAACCGATTTCCTCATCGGAGGAGATGAGGCCATGCGAACGGCAGCTTCTGTTGTTACAGGATTCATTCCTAGAGCAACCCTGCTCTGAGGGAGGCAGACACGCTTTGGAGAAATTAGGATGAGCCTGTAACTAACGACGTGTGTTTGTAAGGACATCAAATAAATGTAACTGGGTTGAATTACATTCTGCCATTACTTGGATGTCAAGTGCAGAATTGTGCAACCTTAATATTTTACTATAGCTTTCTGCTCTTTAAAAGAAGACAAATTAATTAGAAAACACAGAAAAGCCATCCTATGGATCATAAACTATCGGTGACGGCCACTTTAGTTGACAGACTGGCTAATGATGGTTGTCAGCCTCTTTGTACAGTGACAGAGTAGAAGTGTTGCAGCATTTCACAAATATTTTCTGAACACAAAGGAGCGATGTGATAGATTTGAGGTTTTTTTCCAAGTTCTGTGAAGAAGTGTTCTTTCCTGGGTGGTTTTTTTTTTCCTCCCTTTTTCCTCAAGGTTGACTCACTCTGCTTCATTCCGGCTGTGAGCCTTTCTTGCTGAAGCCTTCCCACCCCCTGTGTTCTGGTCTTATTCTTCTCTCCTTCCCACAGATCTTCCAGCATGTTTGAGCTGTTGCTCTGTTCTTGTCTGTGTTTTACTTTGCTCTGCTGTAGCTTAGGCGCGGGGCATCTTCTCCCCTCGCTCATCGCAGGCTCTGGTTTTTAGAGGGGTCTACACATACCTTAAGTCTTTGCTTGCCTATATTGTCTCATGTTTTTTCCTAATACAAGTAATTTTCATTTTTCTCTTCTACCTGCTTCCACATTGGTTGAAGTGTGGACTTCGTTGACATGTTTATTCAGGTTTGATTGTTATCCCTCTGTATTTGAGCGGTAGGATTCCTGTTCCTTGTGTCTGCTTTTATTATCTCCCTCCCTCCCAGTATGAGCAGACGCGGCAGCAGAAGTCCTTGGAACTGTGGGACGGACCATTTTTCCATTGCTGGCTGGGGATGGGGCCTGGGGAGGTGACCTCTTCAACAGCAAAGCCTCCCGGGTGCTGGAGTGTTTCAGTTTGGGCTGGAATTTAAGGTTTTTGTGAATGTTTGAGAATTATGGGGTTTTTTTTAATTGTGTGACCAAATCTGGTCAGACTTTCTTGAGGAGAGGGAAAGGAGTTTTCCATGCAAACGCCAGCCCATGCACCGGTGTTAAGTAGGTAGTGTGAGCTAGGGAGCTAGGTAGGGAGCGTGGATGTTCTGGGGAGTTTCTGCATAAATGCACCAAAGTCTTTAACAAAGTGTTATTTTCTAACATCATCCAGAAAGTGGCTGGAAAACTGGTGGACAAAATTTTCTGAGAATCACTTTAAGTCATGCATACAAGTATAGAAAATGCATTTTAAAAGCTTAAAACTTTGTGAAAATACATTCAACAAAATGTGCCTTATAGCAGGAGGTGTTGAGGCAGCCTTGGACAGAGAGTGCGTCGGGTTTGGGCCATGTTGTTTACACGTGCTGAACGAGATCAGCCTCTGAACTGGGGCACAACCGCTGGGGGTTCAGCCCCTATGATTAGAAGCAGCTCGAAGGTGATTACAATAGACTGGTTTTTGCTCTATGTTAAAGAGGTAACCCTTCATTTGTAGATGGCCTGTATACAGGGCAGGTTTTACCTAGGAAAACTATGTCAGATCCTGAAATTAGGAATAGATATTCTTTTCCTAAAATGCCAGGGTGAAATGATCATTTATTACTGTAAATATATGTCAATATATGGCTTAATTTGCGCAGCTTCTTGCATAATAGTATCCCAGTGGAGAACTCTGTGATGATGCTGGAAAGGAAGCTCTTGCAGGACTCGCTGCTGAGTGCAGGGAATGTGACAGTAATGAAAACAATTCCATTCCTATAGCAGGGAATGTGACGGTAATGAAAACAATATGGAATAAGCACGTGTTTTAAGAGTCAATTTTAAAGGCTAGGGTAATTGTGCAAGAAACTTGGCTTCAGAGATGTGTCAGGGAAGTAATCTTGACCAAGTCAAGTAGGCAGTGAAAAATCCATGCAGCTGTACAAAATTCATTGGTTAACTGTTTCAGAGCCTAGTGAACCCCGTGTGCAGAACTGCGCCCTCTTTGAGGTTAGGGGCAATCTATTTATCTATATCTATATAAAATCTATGTATTTATTGCAGTTCCGAATATTATGTGTGCCAGTATCCCATAGATCTTAATTAATTAGTATTTTTATGCCTTTTTTCTAGCCCTGGAATGAGATCAGATGTAAGCTCTTCTCCATCCACAACCTCAGCAACTACGGGACCACCTCCCAAGCTTTGTCTTGTTTGCTCCGATGAGGCCTCTGGGTGTCATTATGGTGTTCTTACTTGCGGCAGCTGCAAAGTGTTCTTTAAAAGAGCTGTGGAAGGTAAGATGTGTTCCAATGCATTTGCTGTTTAAAAATATAAAATCCATGTACATATCATCCACATTCAAACCCAGTCTATTTAATCTTACTGTAATCCATGTTTGTGCTAGAAACCTACTGGAAAATCCCAACATTATATCACTGATCTTTTCATAGTAAATAACATTGATAATGGTGTATTATCTGAAGCATAGATTCCATTTACATTTATAAAATGCTCCCATTTACTCACAGTGTAAAAGGATGCATTGTTGTCGTGGCTTTTTGTTTCTTTTGTTGTCTTTCACTGTTGTTTTTGTTTATTTGTCTTGTTTATATACAAATTGTTGTCTGTGTTTATTAGATTTGTAAAGTTTGTGATTTTTAAGTTTAGTGTTAGCTGTTTTCTGTATAAAACTGTACATGACACTTGATAAATCTATTGTGTGCGAGGTTATGATAGTTTTACAACTTTTCCTGTAAGCAGTATTGGTTAAATTCCATACATGCCTATGTGTGTTACTTGCAGGGGTAACTAGGTAACAGGAACACGTGTGTGGTTTTGGATCATTGAGATTTCTCTCTAATCACAAGAAGAAAATCATTCTGGAAAACAGAAATGATGGAAAACTAAACATGAATCTGTAGTGTGTATAGCAGAATAAGTAATCCGTGATTTTGGGGCTGCATAAGTAGCCATTGTAATGAACTGGGCTGTAGCTCAGTGTCTGACTCCTCGCTTGCAGGATGAGAGAGATGCAGAAGAGTTATATTAATAATATACTGAGTACATTCTCAGCGTCTCTGAAAGGAGAACGATGCCTTGAGTCTGAAATTATGTCCTTCTTAGTTACAACCCTACAGGGTTTCCTGCCTCATGCCTTCTTTGTGCGGTTACTGGGTATTTTGAAATGAATTAGACTGTCCTGTTTTGCTAACGTTTTTGCAAGTTGGGTTTCACTGGAAAAGGGGAAAGGCTGTTTGGACAAAGACGAGCCACCATTCAGTCTTTCGGAAGAAGCACGTTTTCCCAGTTCCCAGTTTACTGGATGCAATGGGGAGCTCCATGGAAATGCAGAGCCTCTCAGAGGGATTGGAAAAGTCAAGTTCACGTTGCAGTTTTTGCTAGTCACAGATGTCAGTTCTGTGGGAAGCTGAAGCTGTTTCTGAATATAACGAGACAAAATGAGCTCAAGTGCAAAGCATGGAGCTGCTCGGGCTTTCCATGACTCCCAGCCGATCCTGTCTGCGGTGGCACTCCCATTTAGGGCCAGGCTCTTTATTTGAAGTAAATGATCGTCTGTATCTTTAATTAAAATAAGGTCACTGGGTGTCCCCCGGAAGTATTATATAGCAGATGAATATATGTCATAGTGATGCTTTTGCTCATCCTCAAGCTTTAACAAATCACAAAAGTATTGATACATGAAGACATTGATGCAGTAATTCCTTTTGATCAGTGATGCGACTTGCCACATCTTATCAACTGTATTAATGGTAAAAATGGAAGCAGGCTTGTAGCTGAAAAATTGCAATAAATTGCTCAAGGCTTACCTCTGCTTTCATTTTTATTGTTCCACGGATTATCCCAACCTTAATCCTTCAGATTAGATATTGCCGATGTTTTCAGGATTTTTTCCAGGATCTGTTAGTTTCGGTATTCACTTTAAGAAACAAATAATTTACTTTTGTCTCTTATAGGCATTTTTCTTATTAGGAACACATGTAAAAAGAATTTGTTTCTGCAGTATCCTTTTTATTAATAGCTGCCAGGCACCTGTTAGTATACGGATCGAACTGGCTCTGCACATGGCTTATCCAGCCTTCCGCCTGAAACCCTTTTTTGTACCTTTGTCTAAACACATATACACTGTGACGGAAATAGTCACAGAAACTGAAAGTACCAATATTTAGAAAATCAATATAAAGTGTATTTCTTTCAACAAAGAGTAGAACTAGAGGAGAAGAGGAAGGATGAAGGTGTGGGACAGCAGCTATATATTCATACACAGTTCTTCATGCAGGCAAGGTCCTTCCTTCAGGATCCCAGGATGGCCAAAGCCATCTTGTTCTCATTTTCTTTATGGTACTTTAGAGCCCAGAGCCCTCATGATTCAGTTTCTCTGGTCCCAGAACCAACCCTGTTCACCTCCCAGCGTGTCAGCCCAGCTCTTCCCTGCTCCTCCCCACCTCCGCTTCCTCGCCGCGCTGCACATCCTCACACCTCCCCTCCCCAGATTCCCCCGCCACCTCTGCCTCCCGCTCTGCTCCAGATTGCCCTCCTTCTTTAGTGTTTTTCGTTCCATCTACCAAAATCCTGCCATTTCTAACCTTTTTATACGCCGGCGTGCTCAAATGAGCAGAGACTCATTCAGTCTCACGGTGCTTCAGAGCCCCAGGCACCTACTTGTGTTGTGGATGCTGTGGCGGTGAAGTGTCCGGCCTGTCTGTAAAATGCTCCTGTTTGCCATAAATCCCCTTGGAAACATCTCAGTTTGCTCACTACCAGTTGTTAATAGTGTCTTGTTTGTGAAGTTTCTTTGTCTGATTTTTGAAATACGTTCCTTTGTGCAACTGGCATCTTCTCTGAGCAGCAGTCAGACGTGAAGCAGAAGGTGGAATCAGCTTCATTTCTCACAAAATGTTCATGTGAGAGGAAGGCTTTAATATAGTGTAATACAAAGAAATGGTGCAGCTTTCACCTGAAAAAGGCAAGAATAGGTAAGCAGTAGATACAAGAAATCAAACTACTTTCATGGAGATGAAGCTCTTCATTAGGGAAAAGAAAATTGAACAGCTCAGGGAAATGTGCACTGTGTGAAACCATGGTCTCACTGAGCATCTCTGTGAGACATGAACTTATGTCAGTTCATCGGTTTGTATCTCCTGTGTGCGCATGTGTATTTGTTGGATACATGTTAGTATGCTCCTGGTAAGCAGAATCGTGAATCATGGATCTATTTTCTAACTTATCTTAAGCGCAACGATGACACAGGACAGTGAGGGTCCCTCTTCTTCAAATGAAAAAGGCGGGGAGTTCATTCAGAAAAACCTTCAGGGCTTCCTTGGAATATCGAGGAACTTGAAACACTTTCCTGGAGAAGTTTGACTGAAGCCACAGTCATGGACTCTGCATACGGAAAATTTTCACAGCTGACTTAAGACAAATTCCTTAACCATACTCTCTTTCTGTGAGAAGGCTCTTAGGCTCCGTTGTTAATAACTCAGTATTTGGAAAACATTTTTGTTTCTCTCACTATTGTACTCTCAGGACTTGGAAATATAGTGTAGAAGCCTAGGTAGCAGCTTTCTGCCCTCGAAAGATGTATCTGCATTTTGATCCCTGAGAGAAGCATATATCTTTTGGCAGTACCTTTTTCTACATTTATCTTGAGACAATTATTCATAGCATTCAAATAATTAAGAATAGATACTACTCTTCTGTTGTTCTGCTCTGAACAGCTCAGAATACAGTTATTTTAATTTACGTAGCTCAAGTTACCATATTTCTAGGGCCAGTTTTGCCCTGAATCTGTGAATCTGTAAAAGTGTTAGAGAACTTGGTTTGTCCAGTTCAGACTCCGAGCTAAACAAGAGGAGGCTTCATGACTCTGAGTGATGAAAGGCTGTGTCTGTGTATCTGGAGAAATGTTGACATTTATACTTTCAAAATGTGTTCATGAATGTTATTTACATCTCTTGTGAAACTATTTAGGGAAATCAGAAACATGCTATAGAAGACAGCTTTGAGGAATGTAAGAGAAAAATAGTTGTAAAAATAGAATTTGCCTGATGTTAACAAATAGAAAACAGTATTTCTTCCTAAATGTATTGGCTTTAGTGTCTAAATATGAGAAATCTGTTCGGTGTGGAAATACATGAAATCATATGGATACTGGTCTTAGTTTTGCAAGAAATAAGTACAGTAAGTAAAAATATTACGTAGTCCCCAGATTCTTAACATTGTGGAAAGAGTAAATGACTTCATCTACTACTGTCATTGTAGAGCTTACGGTTATTTTGTTTGTCATTGTGAATACAGGGCAGCACAACTACCTGTGCGCTGGAAGAAACGATTGCATTATTGACAAAATTCGGAGGAAAAACTGTCCGGCATGCCGCTACCGCAAATGTCTTCAGGCTGGCATGAACCTCGAAGGTAACTTCAAATGTTCAAATCTCCTTTTTATTTTTGAGTCCTAGACAATAAAGGCCGCGCTGCTTAGGAAGCTAAGGCAATTATTTGAGCAGCACTTTAATAGGTTAAAAATAAGTACTGCATTTTATGGCGTGTATGATCAAGATTTTCTTTTACTCTAGAATTTCTCCTATACTTTCCTATCCACACTCGGTTGCTCTGTCTCTCAGTATGTTCAGCAGAAGTGAGTCATACACACAAAACAGGGTTATTTTTTATTCCTGTTAGCACTTACATCTTGTTGCTGAATCTGAGAGAGCAGAACTCTAGAACTCCTGTAGGGAAGGGCCTGCCCATCTTTTGTCAGGAGAGGGACCTGACACTGAAGCCACAGATGAGAGGGAAAGCCCAGAGACACACACCTAAAGCTGGAGTGGAGTTTATATCTTTTAACTGAAGAAAAGGAAATTATTTTTGATCATGCTCTGGATTCCTCTTAAATGTCTGTCGGAATCTCTCTAGAAAAGATAGGTTAAATGAATAAATTTAAGTGTATCAGCACGTATTTGTTCTCTACTAAGTCCTGGATGACTTAGAAGAAACTGAAGACCACATCAACTAGTGATCTAGCAGCAGTTGTAAAATGGCATAAAACATTTTTATTGGTGTCATCTACCTTTTATGCTTGATATTTTTTCCTTGAGCTGTAGAGATTAATACAGTACTTGCTAACATAGTTATGGTGCTACTTGTATAGTCACGATTGTCAGATAAAATAAAAATGTCAAAAAATGTGTTTGTCAGATACAAATACGAACTGAGTTTCATTTCAGTCAGTAATAATATCCTTTGGTAAAATGTAAGTGGTGAATTATGTTAGAGAGAGAGATGATACACATACTGGAGTCTGCATTAGCACCTCCTTTCTTGCCCTTCTGCTTCCAGCCTCTCTCAGGAGGGCAAGTCACCAGTTTTTCTGCCCCACAGGTGGTTCTTTGTGCCCCTTTCTTTGGGGCAAAGGGGAAGCACCCAGCAGTCTGGGGTTTGCCCCTCCTGTGCCATGCTTACGTGGGCATCCCCGGATTCCCGGTGGGGGTGTGCAGGGAAGAGAGGAGGTTGCTGGTGGGTTTGTTGAGGTTATTGTGATCCGCGTGCAGGGGGTGAGGGTGCATCTCTTAACAGCCAAAATCTACAATAGTGGGTTCGAAAATAAATCCTTACAGTACATGAGGTTGTCAACGACTGTCTCCCAGGAGCTGGGCTGAGCTTTTGGTGGAGCTTTTGGACGCTCCCTGTGGGCTGGACCTTCAGAGTTCAGAGATAATTGCAGGATCATCCCCCTGCCTGCTCTTGATGTCCCAGGCAGAGAGACGCAGTGCCCTGCTGGGGCTGGTATGACCAGCGGCAAGTAGAGGTGACAGCAAAGACTAAAAAAAATTTAGAATAATGCCAAAAGACCCAGTTTTCATTTGGAGGTGGGAAAGAATACATTTTTTTTTTGAGACGTTTCTATTTTTTCTCTCCATAGTTGTTTTCAAAATGCATATATCATATTCATATATTTATTTATATGAATGAAGCACCTTATTCTGTATATTACTGGAATAGTAATCCTTTACTTTCCAGCATCAATTTATGTGAACTCGGGCTCTAGGAGGTGTTACTCAAGTTGCCTTTCTGCACCAGAGAAAATGGAAATTGAATGATGCCCGATACTTGCCACTTCTCCGCATGTAGTTGGGAGCCCTTCCAACTCTAGTTTGTTTGCCTGAATTTTGGCACAGAGAATCCTAGTGAATAGCAACTTTTTGGAGGATGGATATTGTTATATAAATTGTTGGGAAAAGGGGAGGGGGAGCTTTTGTGACTGAGGGGGGAAAGAGATCTAGAAAATCAGCCACGGGAAATGGAAGAACCCAAGGTAGTGTGAAGCAGTGAAAAACAAGCATGAGGACAAGGATTTATTGGACAGATCTGAACAGATGGTGAATTGGTCGTACAGAAGAACCCATAGAAAAGAAAACTGGAAGGCAGTTTAAAGTGCAGGAGAGACTGTAAAAGAGTTCCTTTTATCTTGGCTGTTTTAGAGTCACAGTTCAGGAATTACTCCTGTTTAAAACAGAATTAAATTTGCATACTTTTTAGACAGTAATTTCTTTTTGAAAAGTCATCAGGTGTATCCTCTGTGCATAAATAATGATTATAAGCAAATCGGTTAATGAATAGCAAGAGATCAGAATACCCTAGCGTGTCGGTCTAGGGCCCCTCTCTCAGCCTTACTGGCTGGTTGTGTCTGCCCTGAATCTCTCCGGCCACATTTTGAATATCTCTCAGTTTATAATACCTGCAGTGAAGGTCACTGTGAGGTATGGGCTAGAAGAGTAACTTATTTTTAAATAAATAAATAAAATCTACCATGCAGTATTTTAATTCTTACCTGCTCTTCGTGCCGAGACAAAAGTGTCTCATTGTAGAGAAACATTTTACTTGATAATTTTCTATTATAGTCTGGTTTAGCATCAGTCATGCCTTTGGCTCTACTTAGCACCCTTTTCTGGAACTTTCTTGTTTCTATTGCATGGGGGTTTTGGGTTTAGGGGATGGGAAGAACACACAACTATCAAGCTGCAGGTACCAGAGATTTATACAGTAGAATAATGATATTTTTTACTATAGCCTTTATTTCTTTGGGTTCTCATTTCAGCTTTCACCATTAATTGTCCCTAGGCATTCTGTTCTTTGGCACCCTTTCTCTTTCTGATGTGTTTGAAAAACAGATTTATTGTTACATTTTATGCCTGTGAAAAATCATATCATAATTTTTTTCCCTTTTTTACTGCATTTTATAGTTAAACTGTTGGCAGTTTATGGGTTTTTTTCCTCTCGTCTTCATTTTGAATTTATTTCCGTTTTTTGAAGGATCTCCTTCTAATAACATTCACTGCCCTGCTCCGTGACTGCAGTGGGTTTAGTTGTGATAAATCCCGTTTTGGAAGGGAGGTGCGTGTTCTGCACGCCTCCCCGGCAGCGATGCCCTGCAGCGTGCTGGTGGGAAGGGTCTGTCACCCCAGGCCGGGGAGCTGCTGCTGGGCTGAGCTGTGCAGGGCGTGCGCTCGCCAGCAGGGATGTACAGCCTCGCTGGATGTCAGACTGCAGGGGATTTGGGGAGAGGTTAGTTGTTTTAACAGGAAAAACTTGGATGATTTATTTCCATGCCAGATTTATCCGTATGGGTTATTTTCTGTGATTTACCCTAAAGAGCTGGTTTTAAATTTGTGGTATTTTTATGTTTTAAAATAAATTGGAAAGAAATACATTATCTCTACCTTCTCTTTTTTATTTTTTTTTATGAGTTACAACTATATATCTAAGTCAGGTCTAGTACCATAGCCTAATAAAAATTCTTGCACGATACCTTGTCTTATCAGATAAATTTCTTTTGATTATAATTTTACGAGACTTTCTGGGCTGGGAATGCTCTGTGCCAGGTGTCTGCATTAAGCTGAAGGCATGTGCCTATAAATTCAAGTCAAAACAGTTGGTTTGCTTTTGAGAACAAGGATAATGGGGCAAAAAATGACAGAACATTGAAAGGATTTTGGAGCAGCCATTTCAAAATTGACATGAGAATAACAAGAAGCTCTTTGCTCCAAGGAAATAACTGTGGCTGTTTGCCCATGGCAGCCTTGGCAGATGTGGCCAGTGTATGAGTCTTTGGGCAACGGCACTTCATACGAGGTCCGTAGAGGATTTCTGAGCGGTGGCAGTCAGTGCCTGGGGTCCCTGTCCCAGGGTTGGGGGGGACAGGCTGGGGGGATTTTCTGTGTCATTAAGCTGCGGAGGTGGCTCCTTTCTGATGATGAGAGATTCTGAATAGGTCAGTAGAAACTTTGAATGTGAAACCACATTACGTGATGCTTTTATGTGCTACTGATTTGTCTCAGAAGTTCCCAACCAGAAATCAATTAATTAATTGAGACACAGGAAAAGAACCGGGTTTTATTTTGGTCTCTGTTGAGAGCGCAGTGTTCAGCATAGCAGACTGCATCCAGGAGAGCCCAAAGCCAAGGAGGAGACTCCCATTATTGACAATATGCTAATAAAATTGTTGCTCCAACTTTTTGTAGTTTACAGTTAACATCTCTGTGTGATGTTTTATTTATTTGGCGAATGAGTTTTATGGTTTAATTACGCAGCAGTGATTTATATGCAAGAGAGCTGGCAAGAGAAAAGTCTCCTCCTGCCCAGCATTTTCAAAAAAATGTTTTCCCTGGCTCAGGAGATTGAGTAACTCCTTACCCATTAAATACATTTTTTCCTTTCTTCTGCATGGTTTCTATACTTAATATTTTAAGGAACTTTCACAGTGCACGGTCCTGCAGATATTTGCAGACAAGAGTCATGCTCTCACATTAAGTTTCACTGAAATTTTGCATGTAACCAAAATGGTAGGCTCAGGCCTTGTATTTTAGGAGCAGCCTGGTCACATGCCTGCAGATGTTATTTAACATTCTGAAACCTTAACATAAATATGGCTTTCCTTAAAATGTAAAATAAACTTATTTTGACAGGGAGTTTAATTAGAATTAATGTGAAACTATGTACAGTTGTATGAAAAAAATGTTTTAAAAGTTTCCCTGCCTGATCTACAGCTGCAGGAAAGCGAAAGCTGCGTTTCCTCTGGTACGTGTTTACTGCCGTGTGGTCACTTTCCATTATCTAACCTGTGACTTACCGACACTTCCCTAGCTCGAAAAACAAAGAAGAAGATAAAAGGAATCCAGCAGACTAACGTAACAGGGACGCGGGATGTTTCTGAGACGTCTGGCAACAAGAGCATCGTCCCCGCGTCACTGCCACAGCTGACCCCGACGCTGGTGTCCCTGCTGGAGGTGATCGAGCCGGAGGTTCTGTACTCGGGCTACGACAGCTCCCTGCCTGACTCCAGCTGGAGGATCCTCTCCACCCTCAACATGCTGGGAGGGCGGCAAGTGGTGGCCGCTGTGAAGTGGGCTAAGGCGATACCAGGTAATACTCAAATACGTGAATTGCAAAGGGCAGGCTTTTTATGGTACTTAAAATCTGTGTTCATCTTTGCTATCCTTCAAAGCCGCCACAGAGAAAGTTTTAGTAATATCTGAGCTAATTCGTGTCTCACTGGAGTAGAAAAGCAGAAAAAAACACATGCAAAAATTTATTTACTAGGATTACAAGTCAGGTCATTTTGCTTGAACCCGTTGCCCATTGAGTGTTAAAGTTCATATTAAAATAGAGATTTGTTTTTGAAAGTATTATAGAGAACTATTTTTATTAGCTCTAGCTGCACCTCTTAGATAATTATTTCTTCAGTATTTTTAGCAATGAGGTTCTCTTGACTTTTTATAGACTGGTGCTGCTGAACTGGCTCGTCTAGGTCTGCGTTCATGGGTGGTTCTGTTTTTTTTTTTCTACCACTTACCATATTTTTAGGTTTTTCTTAATTGTGAATGGGTATTTGAGGGTCCAGTTCCAGGGTGCAAGTCAAGATGTTCGTTTTCTCTCAAGCACCGTAGCTGCACGATTAACCTGACCGTCACCTGGGAGTGTGGGAGGTTTGTTGCTATTTTGGCTCCCACCTGAAGACACGGTTAGCAGTTGCCCTACAGAAGCAGCGATGTCAAATCTCAGCCCTGGACTTGGGAGAGGCTGAAGATCTGTTTGCTCCAGACTGAACGGAGACTGATGGTTTTCTTCCTTTCACTTCCCGTCAGCACTGTTAGCTACCTGCTCTCATAAACCCTAGCAAAAACACCTTCATAACGTGTATGTTGCCTGAGAATAACATCACATAACAGGTCTGACCAAAAAAAAAAAAAAAAAGAAGCCTGATAATGAAATTTATGAGTCATAATGGTGCCTCTTCTGAGGCAGGGGAGATAAATTAACAGCAGGGAAGACTAAACTCATAACGTATTTGTCCAGCAGAGATGTGAACAGTTTTGTAAGTGTGTCAGGGCTTTCCGCAGCGGGGCAATACACTGAATTAGCTGAGCTCTACCTTAGGAAAAGTTCACACACACACCCCCTCTTCTGGGACGAGTCTTCAGGAGACCATCCGGTATTCACAAATACAAATTTAGATACCATTTTTATAAAACAGTTCTGTGTTGATAATCTCTCTGAACGCTTTCCCTAATGAGACAAACCATTCAGGTTAGAACATGTGCTCTTGATGAAAATGCCAATCTTCCCTTTAATACTTATATTAATAGGCCCTATTCTTACCGTTCTTTATTTTCTTTTTTTTTGGTTGATAAGTTGGTTCTTCATGAGTTTTTAATTTGTATGTACTTCTGCTAGTTGTACCCCGTCAGACATAGTAACAGTCAGCCCGCGTTGCCAAACCCTTTAGTTGGGATTTCAAAATAACCTTTTCCTGAGGAGCGTTTGAGCAAAGATTTCAAGGCTTGACCCAGTAAGTTTGAAATAGCTCTGAAAGACTTTGCTTGTATTTTTGCAGTAGTAATGGGTAGTTATTGCTGTCTCCAAAGCCAGAAGCTTTTTTGAAGTTGTTAGACACGGAAAGTCTTGTTGTCTGTTAATCTACTGAACGCTACCTATTTGCACCTTTTCAGGAAGCAGCAGTGTTATGATCTCTTTAGATGTCAGATGCTTAGTAAAATTAAATAAAATCAACTTGAATTCAGACTTTAATAATGATTCAGTATGGCACGATATTTTCTTGCTAAATGTAGGCAGGATCTAATAGGAACTACTGTTGCAAATTAGCAGCTGCCTACATTTTAAGACTCTCTAAGAGACTAATTTTCAGATTTTACACATTTCCTCATGGTTTCCTCATGCTACATATTCTTATAAGATTCGAAGCAGTTAATGATGGTAACTAATGCAATAGATATTTTGTGACTTTGGTGTACAGTTGTTGGTTACAAACACTTAATTTCTACATATGCAAAATTTTGAGTAGGCAAAGGATTCCTGAATGGAATACTAACTATTGGAATGTAACTTTAGTAGCTAGAAAATGGTGTTGAAATTTTGCATCCCTTTTAAAATGCGTTTTATTCATCCAGCAAGAACTTTCTCATAAGAGGCCTCTTATTGTTGTAATTTCTTTTTTTTTTCTGCCAGAAGTTAATCTAAAATACTTGACTGAATCAGGCGATCATAATAGGGCAAAAATTTTGTTGTTATTTTAGGTACAGTCATCACAGTTAGAGAAGTTGTTATCAAATACACTTGTAAGTGGTAATCTACATAGATAATACAGAAGCTGTACTGATCATAACCGTGGTCCTTTTCCAAGTTACAGGAAAGTTTTGCTTTTTTTTGCAACCAATACTGTCACACCACGATTTTTATTTTCCCAGGGTTCCGAAATTTACACCTGGATGACCAAATGACCCTGCTGCAGTACTCCTGGATGTTCCTAATGGCTTTTGCTTTAGGATGGAGATCGTACAAACAATCGAATGGAAATCTCCTGTGCTTTGCACCAGACCTGATTATTAACGAGTAAGTAAGACGCGAGTCGTTCCCCAGGTTTCTCGCGGTGATGCTGGAGTCCCCGCAGTGTGGCTGGGGTTTGCACTGGAGAGTGGCATCAGTGGGCAGCAAAGTCTTGCAGGGATCACAAATCAGTCTGTCATTTGCCACTTGGTATTCTTTTAGCAAATTTCTTAGAGTTTTTCAGTAAGTCAAATGGAAGAAAGGTGGTTTAGATATTACGTGTATTAATATCGATAAGTTTTTGTGGGAGGCGTTTGTACTAAAATGTACCGCGTTGTAACTGTTCCTGTACAATTTATTATAATAATTTTATCAGAGCCAACACTGTTGAAGCTAAAAATATATCTGGGATGGTGAGAAAAGTTTGGCAAATTGCATAATGTTCTGTATGTTTATTGTATAAAAGTGATAGTGCGTTGCTACCAGTTTCACTGAGTTCTGGATCAGTTAAACAGTTGTATCTGAGCCTGATTAAAATCTGGCTAAAAAGACAAGATTACAAGTGAAAAAACTTGCCTGATTTGGTTTTGTTGTTGAACTTTGTTAGCGATTTTCAGAAAAACTGAATTTGCTAGAATGTTTAGACTTCCCTTTTCTTGCACCGTGCGTCATTTCCCTTGTATTTTTCAAACTCGTGCAGTAATTCTGTGTTGTAGAGGAGTGAAGGCAGGAATTGGGATTGTTGAGGTGGTGAGCAGAAAGCTCAATTTGGGATGCAGTGGGGATGAAGATGTTGTGCGGAAATCTGCATGGTTAAGTTACTTTCCATATCCCATTTCCAAGGTGTAGCAGCCCAGGTCGGGTTATGCCTCTCTGCCTCCCGCCCGCGGAGCAAAAGCTGCGCCTGGAGCCGTCTGGGTTGGGCTGTGCCGGGAAGCGGTCCCCGCCGGGCTGTCACACTCTCCTGCCTTTTACCGTGCCGCCGTTCCAGCGAGTGTGTCCTTCAGCTCATATTTTCAAAAGCCGCGCTTTGAGCAACTGGAAGAGCATCTGCGTAGTCTGTGACAAAGTTTTCAAGTGATCGTTGCCTTGCAGTTCCCAAGATGATGGCCGTATTTAGAAAGCCTGTTGAGGCGTTTAGTCTGTGTGCTGAATTAGCTGCTGAAGATATTCTGTAGATCTAAATCTTTGAGATTGCTGGCCAGAACCATTCCGAACCTAGTTTACCCATCTGCAGATGCCAATTAATATGATGCTATCACTCAGGATTGGACATTTCTCTTTTCATGAAATGGCGAGGCCTGTTTGTGGGGACTAAAGCTAATAAATACGATTACACAGGGCCTTTGACACATACAATCGCTAAACTTTTTTAGCATCACAGTTTCACTGACAGTAATTTAAACAGTGATGCAAGTGACAAGGTTTTGTTATGTCTCTGTTTTCCTGTTTTTAGAATGGAGGCAATATTAATCCCTTTGGCATGCTTTGGGATGGTAGTTTTAATATTTATGTTCCTATTGCACTTCAGTATCAGATCTCTCAAATCTTTTCTGTTTAGAAAAAATATATTGTTACATTTTGTATGAGATTAGCCAGTTACATTTCAGGCTACTTCTTTTTCATGTTTATTTATTCCCTGCTTTTTTTTTTTTTATGTAAATATTTGTCCAGGGTTTTATAAACTGTAATCGTTTCTTCATAGTAATAATATTTCACAAAAAGGTGAGGAGGAGATGATGGGTGAGCACCCATCTGTTTACTTATGTTCATTAGTTCTTAGAATATGTCTCTGGAGTAAAATAGTCTCCATGTGGTGGAATTGAAATAATTGATGTTGTCACTAATAAGCATAATAACCTCTAATTTGCTTTAAGTCAGGGGTCTCCTGCTGTTTTATCAATGGATCAAAACCAGAGAGCTTTACAGCTAATTATGTATTGGTACTTTTAAAAAGAACTGCAAGGGTAATCCTATTATACTAAATATTAATTCTCAAATGCATTCTAGTTACAGTTTTGGTACCTAAATTGTTCATCAAAATGACATTTCTTTTCAATAAAATTTGTAGACTGGGAGAACTGCAGTTTCTTCTCCAGTTCTCCAGAGTGCTACAGGTTCCCCATAAAACTCTCTCTGGTCGTAACTTTTTATGTACCGTTCATCAATAAAATACAGCGTGACAAATACTGAATAATACATAAAACCACTGCATGAGTCATAAGACGCTCATGAAGTGTAGTCCGGCGGGGAAGCCAGAAAGGCAGTGCCACTGGGGGAATGTTGGGTAGAACAAGAGAGACACCATGAACATGAAATAAAAAATGCACTTGGATTTTAATGATCAGATGTGTCCGCTCTCTCCGCTCGATACATCGTTCAGAAGATAGTACTGTGGTACATAATATCCCTGAAACCTATTGTGGGGTTTATTTGGTGCTACTTTCTGATACGCATCTTGGTGATCTTTGACCCAAACAACTCCTTCCCGCCTCTCGCCCACACCCTCAAAAACTCTTGCTTAGTCTTTGAGTTACACTAGAAACAGGTCCAAGGTAGAGGGCGAAGCATCCTCTAAACATCAAAACAACCCTTAACATTTGATAATTCTAAAAACAATTATAATATTTCACAATATTACAGTGAATTCTCTGAAATAATAGGGAAAAAAGTGATTTTCCCTCATGAATTTTAAAGCTTGATTCCAGTAAATAGCATCACCCATAGGTGTTTGTGTGTAACAGAATCAGAACCTTAATTGTCTAGAATTGTAATTTTTACGGTTAACCAAAGCTGTTTGCATCAAATTTTTGGCTTCTTGTTCAGTAGTATCAAATTTCTGCATGCGGATAAAGAGGTATAAGTTGTTCAAACTTGTAATTTTTGAGATCTGCAAATTACATTTCTACAGATTTGTACTTCATGTGAACGTTTTTCATTTGTAACTAAGAATTTGTTCTGGCTTTGTATCTATTAATTGCAGTTTCAAAGCATTATTTCAGTGGAGGACTAGAACAAAATTACATGTCTTTACCCATACCATGTTAGAATGCAATAATTCCAGGATGGCTTGCGTCTCTTCAAGGCATAGTCTTTAGGTTGATGATGTGTTTGTTTATCTTCAAGAGAAGTACAAACACGTTGAGGATTTGTCACAAACTTCCAAGGCTCACATGAGCCCCCAGCGCAGCCCTGTATCATTTCAGCCTTACTAAATACTGGCAAATATTCACGTGGGTGAGTTTTCAATTCTGTTGTGTAATTTGAGTTTACGCATCAAACAAAATGGTATGTATCCCACTATGCTGTAAGTGATAAACATCTTGCTGTACATACCCAATTACAAATATTCGATTCTCAGTATGATTTTTTAAAATGTATTTAGCCTGGTTTTGACCCCAAAAAATTCCATTAATTTTACTTATAAACAGTTGACCCTTGGAAGGTTCATAAGAAAAGTATAGGTGTTATTACATACAATGTAAATCAAGAAATGGATCAGACAGGCACCTTGTAATTACATTATTTCATTATATTTCTTTGTATCTTCGTTACAACAGTAAACAAGAGTTGGTCTGAGACCAGCTCCTTTGTGGCCCCCTTCCCTGTAGCCTGCAGCAGCGCAGCGCGGGGGAAGCGCTGAGGAAGGGGAACGTGGGGTTAGTTACTGAGGGGCGGCCGCGGAGCCGTCAGTAATGGTTTATGTCTGGGGCTGAGCTCGCACAGCACATGGTAGTGGGGCAGGGGGAGCGTACACTGCCTTCCGCCTGGTTACCTGTGCGGTTACAGATCCCTGCAATCACTTCTGTTTTAATTTTCTTTGGGTTTTATATGGGTTTCTAGAAACCATGTACTTTATTCAGTTTCTGAGCTTTAGAGACTTGTCCTCATATTTGGTGCAATTCAGTGTCTTCAGCTTCAGAAGGAGAAACTCTGTCTTTGAAAGCTTCTCCAAGCCTTGGCGATTTACATGGAGAACTGCAGAATATGTTTTCTAAGGCTGAATTCTTTATGGGGATAATAAGACTTTCTTTAGTTTTATGTATCGGCTCAAGCATCCGAGCAACATCAGTCTTTTATGCATTTCTCCTTGCAGCACCCCTGCCCAGTGTTACTCCTGTGTAGTCGCTGCCGACTGATAGGAAGTAGCAAGATCCAGCAGTTCATGTCGACACGTCTCGGGCCCTTGTGTCGAACTGGGCTGTACGGAAAGAACCTGTCTAACTCGTTCAGAGGCTGGTCATGCTGCATTTCCAGCTAGCAGATCCTTAGCATTTATAAATGTCTACCATGAATGCCCAAAAAAGCTTCCCAGAAATCAGAGGATTTGTTTTCCTTAGTGCTCAGGTAGCTTTAGCTGCGGTGGTGCTGGTTCCCACTGTTCATTACTACCATTGTAGATTCCTCCCAAATTGAATTTTCCGAGTATCATCAATGCAGTCTGTGGTGGGAAAGAGAATTAAACTCTGTTCTTCTTAAGTCTTAAACTGGCAGCCTAGTCATTTGACCAGTGTTCTCCTAGAAATTGAATATTTATTGAATATTCCATTTTTATGCCTGCACTCCTATCATTTATTAGGGGGAGGGGGGAATCATCCAATATATTTCAATAATATTTATCACCTCTTGGATATCCTAAGTTTGATAGGGTTGGTAGGGTGGATTATAAAGTTGGTGTGGCATGAAAAGAAATTCTTTCCTGTTGCATTTGTTGAGTGCAGAAAGGTTCACCATACGTAACTCTTGGGCTTTAGACCATCATTACGTATTTGGAGACTGTATAAAGTTGTGATTTTGTAGTATTGTATAACTGTTTACACAGTTTGTGATTCAAAACATACTTTAGTTAGAACCAGCACTATTGCTGTGTCAGCTTTAGCGTGTGTGAAATGGCAGCAAGAGTAACTAATACAGTTGTGTTCACCCAGCAGCAAATGCAATTTAATTGCTGCCTAGCGTTAGTAAGGAGTTCTTGGAAGTCCCGTGTCTTAGGATTTTGACTCCGTTTGTGTGCTTATCATCTTAGCTCTTTGCTCTTCTTAGGTTTGGGCTCAGCTCCTTGGTCTCATTTGTCCTTGTAATATCATATGTCATACAGAATATCTGCATTGGTGTTATTTGAATAGAAAGAAAATAACAAGTGATTACAATTCTATAAGCAATGCTTTATCAGTTCTTTTATTCCCAGAATTTTTTCAGAACATTCTTTTGTAACTAATTCTGTGGAGTCGGTATCATCTGTTTTTCAGACTACCAGCATCTTGTTTACTGATTTTTATTCTTTTATAGTCTTAGCTGAACTGAATGACTCACAGCAGTGTTGAAAATCATCACATGCTTTTACCATCAACATGCATCCCCCACAGGACGCATCTGTAGGGCCCGTGTGCGGTACATGGGCTTTGGCTGCGCCAAACCTTCTGGCCACTGCCAGACGCACGTGCTCCTTTCTGAAGGAGCCACTTCCAAAAGCAGAGGGGTATTAGGTACTTACGGAACAAGAAGGGGATTCAGATCGAACTAGACTTGCAATCGGTACAGCAGGATTGCTCCAGAAGTGGTAAAATGCCGTTAGTCAGAAGGTCCCAGTGTATGTGGATGGCAGTAACTGCAGCGCCGAACCGCTGTGATGTGCCTTGTGTCTCCGGGGCTCCCGGCTGCTCCCCCGGCCTCGGCGCAGGCTCTGTCCCCTCCGCCCGGTGCAGGCAGCTGCCAGACCCTACGGCTGCCCCCGTCACCTGCCCTGCCGAGCACCCCAGTGGTGCTTGAAGGCTCCGCGCCATCAGTATGGTTCTGCAGATAGCTTCTGCAAAGAAGGAATTGTGTGTGATGTCATCACTAAATATAATACCTATTTTCATTAGCTAAGTGTAGCACCTAGTTTAAATGTTCCATCTGGTTTATGTGTGGGTAAATTAATTCCTAAAGTTGCTAAATGCCCTCTGCAGGCAGGGGTTCCAGTGAAACTAGAGAGGGAGGGAAGAGCCTCGAAGCCCTGCCCTTGGCTGGGGCTCTGGTCCATGACTGTCCTGTCCCAGGACAGCCCCCCTGCATTGGGATCATCTGCTGTGCTCTGTCCAGGAGACCTGGGGGGTGTTTCTGGGACCTCTTCCCAGCCCCTTTGCCGGGAGACCTGGGGGGCATCTGGGACCCCTTCCCAGCCCCTCGCCCACATTGAGGACTATCCAGTGAATCAGCTTCCACCCGGGACCCGCTGCCCTCCAGGGCATAGTGCAGAGCTCATTGCTGCACTCCGGCTCCTCTGGTGGGACGGGCTGGGGTTTACTCTCGCTTTTTGAGTACTGCAATTTGCATAGCCTTAGTATTGCCAAAAATCGGCATGTCTTCGTATAGGTTCTCAGACTTGTGGTGATGATTGCATTTACAGCAGATAGAAATAATGACAGGCTGACCCATTTCATAATGTTTATTTTAACCTTCTGCCCAGAAATGATAATAGTTTTACATGAGGAAAACTGCTGAGCCCTGTCAGAGAATGTGTTTGAATTACTCAATTTGAAATAGGCGAGATGCCCTTTGATACAACCCAGAGGGGCTGGGAGAAAATTTGCCAAACGGCCAAATAGTGGCTTTGTGTCAAGTGCCCTGAGAAACATCCCACAACTGAACGCGTTGCACTTACTTCTGTTTCATGCAGCTTAAATTGTATGCTCCTTGTATTCTCGCTGTTACTCCTTGATTATGGACTCAGACATGGTGACAGTGTTAGTAAGCGGGTGTAGGTAAGTGCACACGTAGAGCTGTAGGGAGCGTTTGTGTATAGGCCAGGGCCACACATAGTCCAGTTACACTGGGATTATACTGGGAAGGAATTGTCCAACCACCTGCATTTGGAAATCACGGAGTTTAGATTTGTACTTGATTTGCTTTTAATACAGTGTCAATAGCTTGTGTTTCTTTCAGTCTTTTAAAACCAATCAGAATTCCTGTTATTAGGTTTTTGCACCTTGAGAAAGGGAGCGTGTCTCTCCTTGTTTTCACGTGGGGTTTCTTAGGATGCTTGTGAGGGTACGTTATCTAATTCTCTTGCAGGGCTGAGGTGGGGAGAACTGAAAAATGATAGCAGCTTTGGAGGAATTGGTGTAGTTTCATAAGCAAATCTTACTCTTAATTTATACTGGGATTCAATTTTGTCTCCGTCTTGCTTTAGATTAGATTATAATATTGAATAGGCGATGTTTTAGAAAAGGTGATACATCATTAACGCAAAATAACTTGCTAGCATCACTGTAGAGAGATTGTGTAGTCACTGCATTTGAAAGATACTATTTTGCCTTTTTCTCTACAAAAAGCATAAATCTGTCTTACACTCTTCAGAATTAATCTGCTGTTCTTGTTCACTTCCCACCCAAAACTGTAATCCTGCAGTATTCCAGCTATAAAAGCACATGTAAAGAGGATTGTTGTGTCAGGCGAGGTGCTAAATAAAAGGAGGAGTTCCTGTCTTGATGCAGGGTTTCATTAAAATAGAAAAAATAAAAGGAAAAGAATATACGAATACATAATGTTTGTCATTCTGATTCCAAGTAAGCACTTTCCAAGATTTTCCTTTGGTTGTCACTATGTCTTTCCATTTATGGTTAGAAACCTTATTATTACAGTACAAAGGTAATGAAATTTAATTGCTTGAAAAACATAAAAGGATATGAGAAGTATAAAGTCACTTTGGAAATAGAAGTTATGGAAAGTTGATGCTATGACTAGTGAGCAAGTATGTATTAAATTTAGGTGGACTTCTTGAATGAATTAGAGAAATCTCATCTCTAGTACCATCATCTTTCTTTATACAGATTAAATACTTTGGGACTGTCAGACTTCAAGAACATTGTCCCACAGCGACTGAACGTGACTTTGATGTGAAGTTAGTGCTGAACTGTTGAGGTGGCTGTTGATAACAGAGATTACTGGTCGGTCCTCGGTAAAGACAGGCTGCCTTTATGGCGCTGGGATTTCCCACGTCGTGCTCCCCTCCTGCTGCTCCAGCCAGTGTTCCTGTGTGGTGGCCAAGGCAGTTGCCCTGAATGACTTCACTGGAGAAAAAGCGAACGTAATTTTGCTGTGGGATAGATCACATACCAGCTTAACATCTGCCTCTACAACCCCCGCTGCTCTTGAATGAGGCGTGGAAAAACTTAGATTTAGAACTTTTGGTTACCTAGACATTTAACTAACTTTTATGCTCTTATTTCTCAGGCAGAGGATGAATCTCCCGTGTATGTATGAACAATGCAAACATATGCTTATGGTTGCCCGAGAGCTATCACGACTTCAAGTCTCATATGAAGAGTATCTCTGCATGAAAACGTTGCTTCTCCTCTCTACAAGTAGGTGATTAGTTAAATACCTATGTGAACAATGTGAGTTTAACTTGCCACTGTTATGAGTGCGCATGTGTAGTTTAAAATTGCGTTAAGTCTTCTGATGGCAAATAAAAGTCAAAGTGTGCCTCTTGGCACCTGACTATACAGGGTTAGGGAAGGAAGCTCTGCTTTTAGCAGGTAGAAGACATGCATGGTAAGGTATTACGGATTGTGTTCAAAGCTTTGCAACTCCAACAGAGAGGCCTAACACAGAATTGCAATTTAAAATTCTTCAAAAATACATAGATCACAACCTGGATGAGTAGTTCAGGATCCAAAGAAATGGGCCAGGCTATAACTTCATGCTCATGAAATACTTAAAACCCAACCAACCAAAAAAAATCCCCCAAAACAGCACCACCTGTGAGGAAGTTCTGACCCAGTGAAGCAGTTGCCCCCAAAAAAAGTTAACAAACTCCTCCAGAAGTTATATAAAAATTGTTAAATACAAATACAGCTTTTTGCATTTACATCTAAAAAGTATATGGTGGATTTATGATAGATATCATAAGATAGATGTATATAATATACTACATGATGGTTTTTATGTCTTACAATATGCTGTAGTTAAAACAAGTCCCAGCTTAGTAAAATTCTGTTGTCTGCACTGCATGGAAGGGCAAAGTAGGGTGTCAAAATAGACCTTTTAGAATATACAGAAATAGACTAATAGGAGGCATTACATAAATAACTCTGACAATGTTGTTTACACCCTGTGTTCATACCCGTTGGTACCTAGTGGTTTCCCTGTGGGTGTGCAGCAGGGCTCAACTGTACCCCGGCTCTGCTGCAGTAGAGTAGTAGAGAGCCCGTGTGTGTGTGTGTCCCCGTGTCCCTGTCCATCCCAGAGAAACCCTGTCCCATGGCCATCACCCCGACACCCTCAGTCCCACAGGACTCAGAGCTGCATCTCAGCAGCGACTGTTGTTTTCCCGGAGCCTTTGCTGCTTCTGCCTGGCAGCGGGTTGGTTTTGTGTTAGTGTAGGGACAGGTTTGCCAGGACTCTCTAACAGCATCGCTGAGAGTGACAATGCAAGTAGAGCTTTCTCAGCAGAGTTCTTCTACATGACGAAAAGCAAATATTTTTAAAAGTTTAAACAATTAATTACACCAAGGGTTCAAATGTTCCTTATCTTTAATATTTCCGGAGAATGATAGCATTAACTCTTACGAACAGATGAGAAATTGTTAGCTTTGGGCTATTTCCAGAATGAAGGTGGGAGGGTCTTGTCAGCCAGCACTGTAGAATCACTGGGAAGCCTCGGGTGAGTGGAGGAGGAGAGGTGCCGGGCAGGAGAAGAGCCGGGCGCCGCACCCCCATCTCCTCCCCGCAGACCCACACCGCCTCCCCTGCCAAGCCCGGGGTGGGGAAAAGGGCTATTTCAGAGCCCTCTCAGCTCCGCACTGCCGTGGGCTTTGTAGGAACTTGAAACTTCGCCGAAACTGCAGATTTAAAGCAGTTTTTGAAATCTCTCCCAAAAATTCCTGAAGTGTTTTGGATGTGGTGTAGGCCAACTTTCCTTACAGGAATTGGAAATTTCCTTAAAGGAATTTTCACAGCAGAAACGAGGAAGAGACTACGCTTGTAGAGTTAAGCCCATTCACGAGTGAAGTACAGCGAGCACTGGCCTTAACCAGGCCTCTCTGGTGTGTTTACAGTGAAAGACAATATATTTTCACATTGCTTTTCGAGTATGTACATTGTGCAAGCGTGGTACATTGTGGAACTTCCGAAAATTGAATAACTGAAATTTGCATGGTTTTTTAATCCATGACTTCACAGTTTTAATTTATGGATATTGTGTTTCTGTGTAAGTTTTCCAAGAGAAGAGGAAGAAGAAGAGGAGTAAACCAGGAATCCCACACAGTGTAGACACGTAGCTCACACATAGACATAGCTCAGACCTTTTCTACTTAAATTATTGAAGCAAGAGTTGACACATTGGTCATCTCCTGTTAGCCAAGGCAGATGAGAGTCTTCACTCCGGCATCTCCCAGATGCTGACAGCGTAGTGAGGGTTGGTTTTTTTAAGGAAAGGAGCTTTAGTGGCCTCTTTTCTCCTCTCTTACTTTCACTCGGCTTTGTCTCAGCTCGCTCTCTTCTTTCTCTTCAGCTCTTTGCATTCACTTCACCAAGGTAATCAAAGGCTTCAAATCAAACATCTTATGGACCACCGGAGTCCAAATGCTTGATTTGTCCTGCTTTATTTACTAGTCCTTGGCCTCTAGAAGGACCATCCCAGTAGAGAATGTAGGCACAGGGACTGGGCATGGATTTGAGTGACTGAACACAGGCCTCAGTCCCCACACCTTGGGTTTCTAACCCGCAGCTCCTTGTCCAGCGTCATCTCAACATCCCACCCCTATTCCAAGAAGCTGCTGAGCCTGGAGTCCTCTCGGGCTTGGGCAGGCGGGTTGTTGTCTGGTCCTTGTGTTCCTGCCTTGCCTGGACATGTTATTTGATCCACATCAGGAAGGTTGGGACTAGATGATCTTTCAAGGTCCCTTCTGAGCCAAGCCACCCTGTGATCCTCCCCTTGATCTTCCCTTGGCACTCAGAATTTTTATGGAATCTTTCCAATGTCACGTTTCCCCAGACACCGAGAACACACAGGAGCTCCAGCCCTGGTGGTTCTTCATCAAGGCACTTCCAGGGCTTAGCGTTGTTACCTCCATGGTCTGGTTCCCTTCCCTCTATTTTTTGTTGCATTACCTTTGGGGTTTTTTATTATTTTTTTTCTTCTGCCAGCAGTCCTGTGCTATTTGTTCAGTGAGTCATCCGTCTCAGTTTCCTCTCTCTTTCATTGTCTCTCAGCTGCCATTACATTAAGTCCTTTTTCTTTTGGTCATTTTTGTGTAACTAATGTAAGAAAACTTAAATAATTACACGGTTCACAGATGTATAATGTCTTAAAGGTTCATATCAATGTTACAGTTCCTAAGGAAGGCCTGAAGAGTCAATCTTTGTTTGAAGAAATCCGTATGACGTACATTAAAGAGCTGGGGAAGGCCATAGTGAAGAGAGAAGGGAACTCAAGCCAGAACTGGCAGCGATTTTATCAACTGACTAAACTGTTGGACTCTATGCATGATGTAAGTTCTGAAACCAATGCTCTAGGTGTTCCAGATAAATAAGTTTGGGGATATGACAGTCATCTCCTCTATCCTGTTTTTTATTTAAAGTGATAAATATCTGGGGGGGGCCGTGGGAAGGAGGCGGTCGTGCTCCCCTGCTGTCTAAGGAAAGATGGAAGAGGTGAACGTGGGGCTTTCAGACTGCAGTGGACCCCCAGCAATTCATGACAAACTATTCAAGAATCTATGGAATTGTTTAAAATTGTGTTAAAGTAATGCATCAGTGCTATTTTTAGTATTAATAGTGGTCTCATTTTGCAAGGAATTCCAGAATGGAGGCTGCCTCCCTTTGCGGTATGTACTCCGAATTGTGCGTATAGCACAACAGTAGAGTAGTTGAAGTGGGGTTTGAGCTGGATACAGCCAGGGAAACGCTGAGACCTCAAGATTTGGGTTTTTTCTTGTTAGTGCCCCAAGCACCTGGAAAGATCTTACTAAGTTTATCCAAATGTGTGTGTGTGTTATGTGCTAGAATGGGAATGGGTACATCATCTCTTCAGTATCTGTACGGACCTTGTGCGATCTGGTCACTTGTTTTGGATTAGAATGCCAGTTACAAGACTTACTAATTAAAAGGAGGATCACGGCGCCTGTCCCGCGCTGCAAGAAGTTGGGAAGAAGAAAGGACGCAGGTTGAGAGTTCTTCCATATGCGTTCGTGTGAAAATAATTCTTTTTCATTTATCACTTGTAGGTGGTTGAAAATCTTCTGAGCTTTTGCTTCCAGACATTTTTGGATAAATCCATGAGTATTGAGTTCCCAGAAATGTTGGCAGAAATCATCAGCAATCAGATACCAAAATATTCAAATGGAAATATCAAGAAGCTCTTATTTCATCAAAAGTGACTGCCTTAACACAAAAGGGTTGCCTTAAGAAAACGTCAAATGATAGCTTTTTTTTTGTAAAGAAAAAAACCTACAGAACTTGTTAATTTTGTCCTTGCAGCGGTGTTTCTTTTGTAATTATGCACTACATGTGGTTTACAGAGGGCCAAGATTTAGGCTATAAAAGCAGCGGATTTCTCACATTTGGTAAATAATTGGGGAGAAAAGAAAGGAAAATAAATCATATTTGTCAGAAATTATCTCTCTCCCCTTGTGCAACGTCCATGGATGCATCAAAACCACCGGTGACAAGATCTGAGGCTGTGTTACGAACATTCTGATAATTAATTTCTGCAGTTGGCTGGAGACAATTTTCTAGGCCTTTTTTTTTTTTTTTT